>PVIC010010810.1:0-42648 GCA_004025085.1 Thryonomys swinderianus
CTGGAAGAAGAAAATTCTATGCAGAAGGAATAGCAGCTATATGAGGGATACAAAGAAAGACAAGCAGAGGATGCAAGAGGAGGACAGTGACAGAGGGAAGGAGAGATCCACAGGGCAAAGTACTGGTCCTGTAATCTGAAGAGTACTGTGGCTGGTATCATTTAGATCCAGTCCTACAATGCACGGAATGCATCCTTAAATGCTGTGAGCTTTGATTCTGAGGGGAAGACAGTGGGATGGGTGTTCTTTCTACCAGTGACCAGAGGCCCAAATACCAAGGATTTAAAGCAGAATGATTCCTTGCTGGACATTCTGTGGGGCTCCCCAGAACATCTAGTAATAAGGACTTATGAGAAGGGAAGGAAGAAAGATATAAATGTTTGCATGGCTCTGATCTGGGGATGAAGAGGAGGGATCTTCATGACAATAGCTGAACACCAGTAGCATAACCCAAAACTCAGTGGTTTGACACAGTATATATTTACTCTTGCTCAGAAATCTGTAGGAGGAATCCAAACTTGCTGTCATGTTCCTTTAACCCCAGCTACTAGGGAGGCTTAGCTGGGAGAATCACAACACTGAGTCTGGCCTGAATGACTTAGCAAGACCCTATGAGAGTGAAAAGAGAAAGAAAGGGAAGGGATGGAAGAAAGATACTAAATATTTTGGTGGTTGTGTTGAACCAGGATAGGCCTAGCTGATCTTTTAGGGTTTAATGACACTCTGTGGTCAGTAGATAGAGAACTAGAAGCTGGGAGTTCAAAGAAATCCATTATGCACATGCCTGTGTTCAGCTGCTTTTGGCAATCATGAGGCTACTAACTGGGCCTTGCGTCCTTTTATATCTACCAGGATAGCCTAAGGTTGTTGTTAAGGGTGCTAGTCAGGATTGAACGACAGGAAAAGGAGACAAGGTCCTTTAAGAGCTAGATGCGAAACTGGCATATTATCTAACTCTACCACAATCTATTGCCTAGTTTTCCATAAGATGACCCCAAATTAAAGCAGCAGAAATACTTCAGCTTTTGGTGGAAGGAGCTATCGAGTTACATTGCATAAGGAAAGTCTAAAAAAGGGACTCTTTGCTTCAAAACATGTAGAAGCTGGTTGCAGTGGCATGCACTATAGTGCTAGCTACTCAAAACTGAGCCAGGAGGAGGATCACAACTTCAAGGCCAGCCCAGAAAAGTTAGCAACAATTTGAATCCAAGTAAAAACTAAAAAAAAAAACACTGGAAAGTAGCTCACTGGGTTTAGTCCTCAGTACTGCAAGGAGCAATCAACATGTAAACAATAACTGTTGTTTGTCACCTTTGTGACTGCAAATTAGATAAAGTACCTAAGATTTGCAATACCATTTGGCATCCAGAAAATCTCAGTGCTGGGTCTCATTTAAATACGTCATCTATCCAAGAGCTTTATTGAAACTTCGCTAATACAATTATAGTAAATGGTGGGGCCTTAGGAAAGGTGAGTGTTGTTCTTATAAATAGGCTTGTGGGAGTCTGGTAAACTACTTTTGCCCTTCAACACCTTCACCATGTGAAGAAGCCTCAGTCAGAAGGCACCATAATAGAGAAGAAATCCCTGACCAAAAACAAGGCTTCCAGCTTTCTTGATCTTGTACATCTCAGCCTTCAAAGTGGATAGAAATACATTTCTGTTGTTTATAAATTTCCCAGCATTAAGTATTTTGTTTATAACACCAGGAACAAACTAAGACAGTGCCTGTATTGATCTAATTTATGTACAAACACTTAAGCAAACATTCTTTCAAAGAAAAAAACTCCAGACAGACTTATTGCTGAGTAAATAACAAATTATACTCATGTTATTTTCTTTTATCTAGTTTAGAAATGATGAGTATTATCTGTGTAGGCAGCTCAAAAATAGGATGTGTTTCCTCTGTGAGTTGAATGCATTTGCATCTCTTCTGTGATGTGTTAAATACAGAAATGAGATATTAATACATGATGTGGGATATATTACTATGGTGAAGGGTTGTTTGTGGGCTTGGGTCAAACTGCTGAAGGTTCCAGGGTTACTATGCACAAGGATTGTTTAATGAGTGGTTGAGGGATATAGACAAAAATCTCTAAGTATTTAAATAACATGGGAAAGTTTCCCCATAAGGGCTGATCAGTACCACAGGGGTACTGACCAAGTTTGGGGGATGAAAAGACATCTTCAGAGATGCTTAAAAACAAAAGTCTCTATACCAACCCACGTATGGAAGGTGCTGTACCAAGTACAACAAATTACTTACATATCTGTCAAGAACAGAAACTTTCTTATACAATGCATGGAGGACAATATACAAGTATTTGAGACAATCCACGGAAACATGAAGAAAGTGAAACACTGGCCACTCCTCCACTCTAAAATCTAGTGGATTAGTAATAACTAGTACAACCATTATGGAGATCAGTGTGGAGATTCCTCAAAAAGCTAGGATTAGAGGTTCCAATGGAACCTGCTATTCCCCTGCTGGGGATATACACAAAAGAATTACAAGATTCATATCACAGTGACATATGTGCACTCATGTTTATAGCAGCTCAGATTGTGATAGCTCAGTCTTGGAAAAAACCCAAATGCCCATTAACTAGACTGGATAAAGAAGTTTTTTTTTTTAATAAAATGAAGTATTACTCTGCCATAAAGAATGATGAGATTGAGTCATTTATACTCAAATGGACATACCTTCAGGACATACTCATAAGTGAAATAGGCCAAAGATGTGTAAATATTGTATATTTTCTCTGACATGAGAAATTGAAGTTATAAATGTATTCTAGAATGCATGATTGATATTGTGAAACAATAAATATTCAAAGGGTAGTGGGGTTTAGTGGTAAATAATGAAAGAAAAAAAAACTGATGTAAAAAAGGAAACAATGCTTGTGTATATAGGGGTGGGGGAGGTAGGGTGGGTAGGGGAGGGGGAAAATAAGAATTAAAAATATAATTTAAAACTAGAAAGGTAACACAGGTTTAAAGTAAAAACCTGGCTAATTTCAAGAATAGAAACGTGCTATTTTTATTCTAATGAGGACAGTGCTTAAATAGTAATTAGTCATCAAGAAAGAGCTACAGAGGGGTGACATACATAAACATTTTAATGAGTTATATCTCAATGGAGGCAAAAAAAGAGAGAGCTGAACATCATAGTGCAAAAGGCTTGTCCAAAAATGGGTCAAAAAAAACCACTAATGAATCCAATAAAGGATTCTTTGATCTGTCATCTTTCAAGAATACTAGGATGAAAGCAAAAAAAAATAATAATAATCTTTAATGAAGACTATGATATAGGAAAATATGCCATGAATCTTTTCTTATCTGGGTTATTAACAATTAACCTTGAATAACAAGTGCTTTGCAACTAGAAAAAGTTTGTAAACTAAGAACCACTCTCCCAAAGCATAAAAAACTGGTTGTTAAGTACTTTATAAAAAATTATCTTCCTACAACCACACAACAATCCTGTAAGACTGGTACTGCCAGGTCTGGTAGTTCACACCTATAATCCCAGCCCTTACAAGGCAGAGGCAGAAGGACTGCCGAGTTCAAGGCTAGCCTGGGCTACATAGTGAGCTCAGGGCCAGCCTGAACTTAAAAAAAAAAAAAAAAAAAGCTGGTACTACTAATCATGGTTAAGTTAAAAAAAAAAAAGGTAAAAACTGAGTAAAATGTTATTGTTAGTAAGTAGTAGAAATAAATAGGAATGCCTCCTTCTGGATTAACCACTTATCTTTCTTTGCCTAACTAAAGTTAGTAATGCAGACCAGGCATTTACATTTTATTAAGCGAGGATCAGAATACAGGCTAAAACTTTTTTTTTAATTTCTGAAAGCCACATTATTTTTTAGTATTTCATTAAAATACTATTTGCTAGTAAATATGAAGCATAATTTTGTCATCTTAAACATTTATACTCTTTGGCTATCAAAAAGAAAACTCTTAGGAAATGATATTTACACCATTAAAATGAGGAGGAATAAAAGTAAAAGTAACGGGTAGAAGTTGCAAGAATAGAACTCTCAATATTTCAAATTATTTACCAATGCTGTGTAGCTTTAAGTTGGTAAATTATTCATTACGGGAGGAACTTACGAAAAGGGTATGTATTTGCAAGGAAGGAAGGATGCTGCATATCAGAAAGTACTTCCGCCACAGTTGAAGAAAGTATGGTTTAAATAGCCTCCAATGCAGCTTGGATATTCTATAGAATCCAATAACTGTTGTTTACTTACTAGAGTTTAGAGTTCAGTGGAAAAAGAAAGATGCTTGTCTCTTCAGAAGTCAGATTCTGTGAACAAATTACACAGAGCAGTTGTGGTCACTAGGTGCTTTCCTTCTTTCCAACATACTCTCTCTCACACAGAGTGGGTACTCAATAAATGCCAACCGCTATATTACCCAGAGTTGGCACAATCACAAAAAAAGAGCACATAGTCTTACAGAATAACTTACAGACTTTTGTTCTCCTTGCTCAGGTTAAATAAGCTACAAAGCTTTAAGAAATGTCCGCACTACAATAGTGGGTACAATCTGATATCAAAATCACAACTTTATATGATTAAAAGAAGTCTCATTCTTATCCCTGCGTTTTTCAACAATTATATCTGTGGATTCTTCCCACCATATCAGAGGATTAGTCACCGATATTTAATCAGTGAAGAGATCATAATTAATCCAGAGGCCCTTGCAGAGGAACTTTCTCAGATCAAGAAGACTTTTTAGCCTTCTGACAAATCTTATCTTGGAAAGCTGCAGTAAGCAGATTAAGTAAATTGGGCTTTCTCTATTCGAAATGTAATTCTGTAACTTCAATTATAAAGTTTCCCAGAAAAACTGGGACATATATATTCTATTCTTTATTTCAAGAACATATAATCAGTTTTGAAGTTAAAAAGAAAATTCCTTTGATACAGTAGTTTGAATCCATATTTGGTAATAGCTTTACACGCATTCAACACAAAGAACTATTTTAATGTCACTGTAGTTATATAAATAAAGATGTCTCTGAATATCGTACAGACTCTCTATCAACTAAGCACTCCCGCGGTAGTACGCATAAGTATCCAAACTCCACTAGTGTCTAAGGATTTGCCAAAGGAAGTCATCAGCAAGCAAAGATGGCAAAAGCGCTGTTAGGTTCTCTAAAAGTTCATTTTAAGAAAACCTAAGTTCAGTTTATATCAATGAATTACACCTCATTTTAGGAGTTGTGTAACTGCAAAATTTTTAACGATAAAAGTAGCTATTATAATCCAGTTACTAATTAGGTAAATTGAATGAAACCTTGCAAAGCGCCAAAGAGTGTTGGGTACATGACAAGGAGCCAAATGTTAAGCAGTGTCCCAAGCGAGGCATGGCTTCCTGCTCTTGCAGCTCCACATACCTGGGCAACTAAGGGGAATTCAAAGCAGCCTGGGCCCCGTGGTGGAGTATTTGCAGCTCACGGACTGCAAACTCACAACCTCTAACAAAATAAAACAATCTTTCATCACATACTGTAAGAATGTCTCTACTCTCTCCCAGGAATGATAAGACGATTCAAAGGACATTGGCTGATTTACATTCTGATAAAGAAAATTATTTTATGAAACATTTTAACTTTCATCATACTTCTGTTTCCATCTGATACTTGCAACAATTTTTTCCTCTGTGTGTGTTTTTATCTTGCGTGATCCAGAAAATAGTCCTTGGTACCAAAAGGAAAGAAAAATGCTCAAAATCTCTCGTCCTGCTTTTTATCATATCCAAATCTTACCATAAAATAATCTCAGTCCAACTTTGAAGATATGATCTAGATTTTGACTTAGTCCAGAGCCAACACTGTGAGTCTGAGTAAGAAAAAAAAAATGATGAGGGAGGGTTCTCTCAGACCAAGGGGCCCCAGTGTAGAGGAGAAAGCAGTGTTGACACTAGTCCCATGCATGCCACTTCTTTGCTTCTTATGTCCCTTTGCATCATACAACTATCAAGTCACCATCTTTTATGTTTTACTTTAGTTTTTGTTCTTGTAAAACTGGGGACTGAATCCAAGGCCTAGTATATGCTACCAAAATGCACTACCACTGAGCTATGACACCGTCTCAAATGCTTAGCATCAGTATTTGACCAGCCTAAGTAATTTTTCTGAACAAAACACACAGACGTGTATTTTTCAATGTTTAAGAAAATGATTTTAGATACACATTTGAGAATATCATCTGTTCATATGTAAAGGTGGTTAATTAGATAAACTGCTAAAACATCTTTTAAATGCTGCTATACAGTTTGAATACGGTTTATTTCCTCTGAAATCCAGCCAGAAACAGAATCATCATTTTCACGGTAGGGAAGGTGGGCCTTTAAGAAGTGATCAGTTCCTTAACAAAGAATAATGTTTTTTCGCCAGGCATGGTGGCTCACGCCTGTAATCCCAACACTCAGGAGACAGAGGCAGGAGGACTGCTGAGTTCGAGGCTTGCCTGGGCTACATAGTGAGCTCAGGGCCAGCCTGAACTACAAAGCGAGACCCTGTTGAAAAAAAAATAATAATAATGTTTTTTTCTTGTGAGAGTGTGTTGATTATTGCAGTAAAGAGTTCTCCCTCCTAACGTACTGCACTAGTTACCCTAAGAATGAATTGTTAGAAGCGAAGCTCCCTTTCACACTTTACCTCTTCTACACTGTTTGAGCCCTTGTGCTGGGCACTTGGCAAAACTTGGACTTCTCAAGTTCTAGTACCCAAAACTTAAATAATGTTTTTAAATATATAATGAAAACTTTGATATTCTGCTCCAGTGGCAGAAAAGAAAGCAAGATGCATGTTACTTTTAAATGTATTAACTGGGCATTGAGTTTACTTAAATAATCTCTGGAGGGCATATGTTCTATGGATGGACTACACAGGCAAAACTTAGCAGCCAAACATTTTTTTTTTTTTGAGATTGCACCAAAGAAAGCACTTCTTTCTCGCTTTCTCTTTTTTTTTTTTAATGACTGCCTTCCTGACTCACAAACCTTTTAACAGACACAGGCACATGGATGCACATACAGGCACATGGGTGCATGTATAAACACACACACACACACACACACACACACACAATTTTAGCAGCAAGCACACTGTACACTGTTCCTGTGAGTGGATGAAGGTGGTGTGAATGCTGTTTGAAGTGGCCCAAGCGGCAATGATGTCTTATCACTATATATCCCTCCCCCACACACAAATGCACCAGATTCATAAATATACAACAGGATTTTATGTAATACTTCCCCAAAGTATTCCTACATTCACAGCCCTGGTTCACTCCATTATTTCTTCCCTGAGGCGTGCTTTGTTGTTTGCAAAAATGTCTTAACACATCAGATTTTAAGTCTTTCCAGATCAGTGTCAATTTACAAATGCTGCTGAGGAAAAAAAAAATCCTTTCTTATACAAACAAGATCTCTTTGAAGCCACTGGCCTATATCCAACTTCTACTCTGGGTCTCAATTTCTCTTTTCCATCTACACAGTTACCATTGACTTCCGTGGAACTGTAGTCATTTATGAAGCTACACCACACACCTCTCCCATATTAAAGAATGAACTCTCACTCAGAGCTCAGCGCTCAGGAACAGTTGTTTGCACATTCTTAATCAGATGACAGCAAAGCATAGAGCTTTCCACCCCACAGCAATCTTGACAGATGAAGTAAAAACAGTATAAGGTCGCCTTGCTTAGTCTTAGGATACTTATTCTTACACGGTGGCAAGCCTCTCCATAACGCTTATTTTACCTTAGTTTTTAATTCTTCCCTAGGGTTGGGCAGAAGATTGTGTTTGTTTCTAATCTGGAATGATTATAAATATATATGTATAAATATATATAAATATTTATATTTAATGCATATATTTATATATTTCATTAAAAAATTCAACAATTTCAGTAGGTAATTTGCTCTCAGAGTTGAAGTTTGAGAGATTGCTGATCGCAATCTTGGAGATTTTGGAAACAGAAGGATGCATTAAACATCTAAAAGGGGAAAAAAATGTGTGCAGGGTGATCAGAATTGGAGAAGGAAAGAAAATCATTTCTTTCTCACTGTTATTTTTCTCCTCCCAAGAGTATATTTCCCATTAAAATCCACCTACTCTTGAGTTATTCTTGCAAGTATTCTACATGATTTAACATTTCAAACAATCCTATTGTGTTTAATGATCAGGTAAGGATCAATAGCTGGGGTCTCTGTAGGATATAAGGTACTTAAACAGGATGCCAAGTGCTAAGGGTTTAGTTCCAGCTCTGCCCCTTCAAAATAAGATGTGAGACCACTTATATAACTCTCTGTGGCTCAGTTTCTTCAATTACTAGAAGAAAATAATAAAAGATCCCACTTCATAGGGTCATTGTAAGGATTAAATGAATTAATGTATGGAAGCATTTAAACTGTTGCCTATTACAATATAAAGCTCAAAATGTTATCTCATGATGAAAACATTACTGTGAAACAAATACTCTGCCTTTTGATTGTGTCACTGAATTAATCCTGAAAGGTTAATCCATTAATAACCCATACTCTTCTCTCAACTTTATAACTGAAGTCAAGAAGATTAAATGGCCTTTTCTAAGTGATTACACAAAAAAGTCACAAAGGGTGTTAACGAAAACACTGAAGTGTACTTATTTCAGTCCAGGGTTCTGTCCACTGCTTGCCTTGGAAGGCTTCCTTGTCCCACTGGACACATTCTTAGCAGGACTGCAGTTTCCTCACCCTTGCACAGAGAATGGCTATGTGATACAATCTAAGGAAATCATTCACTGCAGATATGATTTTTTCATTTGATCCATATAATATGCAGAACAAATTTTCAGACTTTTGAGTGGAAGCCCAATGAGCTCCACATGCTGTATTCCTGAAGATGTTGCTCCCTAATTTTCCTGAATCCTCTTTTGTACTTGTTTTTCGGGATTTGGTTTCTTAAATTTGACTTTTGGTAATGTTATTCAGAATGGATAGCCTGTATATGACCATTGAACTGTGGTCAGTACATAAATGAGCATTTACCTTAAAAATCCCTGTTCTAAACACATACTGTTTGATTTCATGATGTAGGGCCTAGACATCAGAACAGTATTTTCCCACATCCACTCACAGTCTTGTGCCACAGTTTGCAGTGACCTCACCTACAGGTCTTGTGCATATATAATCTGAGCAATGATTTCTCTTCTTCACATAAAATGGTATCACTGGAGTTAATCAAAGGTAGTTTGTTGGGACAAACTGGGAACCCATACTTGAATGAGCAGTCATATTAAAGTAGACACAAAACAGTGGAACAGATTTAATTTCAATACTACTAAACCACAAGGTTAACTATCTCTAAAGCTAACTAGCAGTCTTGTACCACTCAGTCATCTAAACCTCTCTGTTATATTTCTATCTTATTTATGAGTTATATTTCTGTCTTTTGCAAGAGAATAAATCCTATTCAATAGAACAGACAGTGAAAATTCCTTTCTCAATTTGCTTCTAGTGCTAACTAAAGCCCAGAAGTAATGCAGCCCCTTATGATCACCAGGGACAACTGTAAAAAAAAAAAAAAAAAAAAAAATCCAAATTCCCACTTGCTGAGTTCCTACAATATGTTTCTTTTTGAATTGAATTCTTTATTGGTACATTTTACACACAACTCACAACACACTCAACATTGGGGATTTTCTACCAGTATATAACATGAGTTAATTCTCATTTTTACCCATATCACAATCTACCCTACAACCACCCCACCTCCTATATACATGTGCTTTCTTTTTCTTTTAAAATATTTATTCTTTCCCCTCATTACTTTCCCCACCACTTTTCCTATGAGTTTTTCCTATTCCTACAATGTCATTTTTGATGGTGAAAAGTATTTTATAATTCCTTTTTCTATTTTAAAGAATGATAGCTATACAAGGTGGGTATTGAATTCTCATTTTTCGGGTAAAAACAAACAGAAAGGACATCCTATTTAAAGTTATTTTGAGAGCAAATGGGCATAGGTTAAAACAGTAGTTTTCTGTATACAGTATACATCCTGCTTCTATCTTGTAGGGGACAGGAGGGGGAATGAGCTGGAAATAAAAACCATGATGACACAGAAAGATCCACTGTGAAAGAAAGATTTGCTCCAGTCCCAGTGTTGTACAGATTCGTCAAATTATTCTAGAACAAATGGATGGCTACATTTCCTTTTCTAAATGTCTTCACCATAAAACCCCTACAAACTCCCATTGATTCATATAAATGATGAAACTAAAAATGACAAAAGGTAATTCAAAAAAAGTCTAGTGTAAAAATAATGCATATGACTTAAATTAAAACTTCTACAGTTAAATAGGTAGGATATTGCAGATACTTTAATATTAAAATAATTTAAATAACTGTTATAACCACAGTTTTCAGGTGGCATTTATTTTCTTTTATCTCTAGGTATTTTTTTTAACCTCCGACAAACTTTGGCTAAATCAGAATGCCCTTGTGAATGCCCTTTGAATATACTTAATGTAAGTGAAGTTTACTTAAGGGACCAAATTAAAGCAATGCCACACTTAGGCTTTGCACAGTTTGATCCTGAAACAAATGTTTGTGATGAAATAATACAAATCCTTAAAATAGTGTTTTATTATCATGCAAATTTGCCAAGAGCAGACTATAGAGTATAACACAGCATGAAAACTTTCACAATAACAAAGTAGATAAATGAGGGAAGCAATTGAACATAATGAAGACTAGGGAAGGAAGCTAGATTTATACAACTTCAAATAGGACATTCAAGTTTCTGATTACCTCCTACAGTGACACCTCTAAGGGGACACAGTAAGTCTTCCCACAGAATACTTCTCTTCTGGTCCAGGAAAGTCTTCCAACTTATTTCAAACCACCAGAATTTAATAAAGTCCATGGCTTGCTACTTCCAACGTTAAGGTGCATTATACAAGACCTAATCAGAGCAGACTAGAAAGGGAGAGACTCCTCTGCTGGCCTAGAAGCATTACTGATGATAGAGAAAGCTACGTGACAAAGACTTGTGAGATTTCTTGGCCCTAGGCTATCTCGAGCCAGCCATGTGGCTGGTCACAGAGTCACAGGAAGTGAATTTAGGATCCCAGGGAATGAATGGGCATGGCACTTGACTCTTCCTCAGTCAAGACTAAAATGAACCTACACCAGGGTGGCAGAAGTGTAGTCTGCCTGGACTTGTGCATGATGATGACTGTGAGATAATATATGTGTGTCACTTTCACTTGCTGAATGTTTGGTATTTCCCACATATTAATAGAAAATTATTACACCTTCTGCTCTAAAATTCTGGTTCTTCTATATGTCTGACGACTCTTAACACCTGTCACAGAATAGGTACACAGTAAATGTTGGTACACAGAATAGGTACACAGTAAAAGTAAATTTATTTTAAAACCAGAACTAAAATGACTCCCAGTAAATACTTTATTTCAGAAAAGGCATGAGGTTTAAACAGTGTAGTATTTATAAACCCTCTAAGTTGATCACAGTAGATTTTTGCTTACGAAGAGCAAAATAAAGTCATGTCAAGTGGAGGTTAATAGTTCAAGTATGATTTGGAGATGAAGGCTTGAGTTTCAAAGAGTGTGATGTTTCCTGGAATAGTTTATGAGACATCAGTAAGCTGTCAATGAAAGAAGATATTTATGAATAAGAATATATATAATTCTATGAAGCCATCTGACATCTACATAATATATAGCCAAACACAATATGCTATGAGAATAATCAGTTTGATACCTTAGAGATACTCAGCTCTACTTAATTATCTCATTTAAAATGCAATGATTACGAACAAAGCTGTTTGGTAAAGCAGGTTAAAACTGCCTGGTGAAAATTATAGTCACAGATAGCTGAAAAATGTGATAAAGTAATGTGAATCTTTAGAAAAGGAATTTGAAAAGTATGAAGGAAACTTAAGGCAAAGCCTGTATTTTGTAATGATTGATGTTTCTTTTGCTAGGGATAAATAAGAATGAAAAGTCAAAAGAAGCATTTAGATTGAAACATCCATTCCAGTATTCTCTATAGTAGCAAGGAAACTACCAACCAATATGTGGATCACTGAGGGGAAACTTTGGTAGATTACAGTGAACAAACTGTGTGTGTGATAACTCAACTATCACATTAAGTAGTTATAAGACAAGAAAAGAACTAACACTTTCTAGTATATAACATGAAGAACAAAAAATAAAACATAAAGATATGAAGAAAATGAGCATAACATCACGGAATTTAATGAAATATTTCTTATTATAGGAATGGATGATGATTCAGGTTATGAGAGCAATTCTTCATATGACTTTACTCTTCCCACCCTATGACACAGTGCCCAGCAAATACACTTCCACCATGCTTTAAAAGCTTCATAGATAAAACTGAAAAAATATAATAAAAAGCTCATTTACAGTGATTTGAAATGAAATGACAATTCCCAAAGTTAGAAGTATTTTGCTAGGAGTGGTTGTTTGTGAAATCAAAGCAATGCACTACAGTCTGCCCAGTTAGCACCTCTGTTACAGTCCTGCTGAGGAAGCTCGAGACGTCAAGGTCAGCTGTGTGATCTGTAGAAGTCACTAGTGTGCGACTGCTACAGAACGAGAGCTGCAGATCTCGGGTATAGTATCTCTAAAAAGACCAAAGGTCAGAGAGACATCAAAGCAACAGCCAATAGATACTTAGGATAATTCTTCAGTTAACATACAAATGCAATTGGACAGAATTCATAAATAACTATGATTTCTAAGAAACAGAGACTAAGCAAAAGGAAATATTAGTTAGAATATATCAGCTTCATCAGTAAAAGAAGATACTGTGAAGAGCTATTTGCTCAGCACGGCAGCCTGCTGCTATAGCTTCCTCCTCACCATCTTTCTCCTGGAAAATGCCTCCTCCAGCCATATATATTTCTATCATACAATTCCCAAGATTAAGATTTGACAGGCAAATTCTAAGACTATACTTAAATCAATGAGAAGAGCACAGGAGGTTCTTCTTGTTAAAGTTTGTAGACAGTAGACTTTCCATGCACAGGTGAATAAACAAAAAATAATAAATTTTTTGTATAAAAAGGAAGAAAAGAAAATACAAATTCTAGGGGACAATAGCTCATTTTTGGTATAGGTGCCAGGAAAAAAAACTGATTTTAGTAAAGGTAAATATAAAGCAGAGTACAGATGAAGGATTAACTAGAAGATGATATCTACTCAGGTCATGGCAGAACAAAAACCTGAAATGTACAGACACTTTTCAGAGGAAGATGTAAAAGCAGCTAAGAAGTATATGAAGGAATGCTCAACATCACTGGTCATTCAAGAGATGCAGATGAAGACAACACTGAGATCTCATCTCACTCCACAAAGAATAGCTGATATTTTAAAATTAGCCACCAACAAATGCTGGTGAGGTGGTGGAGAAAAAGGAACACTTCTCGGGCCAGAGATTTAGCTCAGTGGTTCCAGCTCCTGCCTCGCAAGCGCAAGGTCCTGAGTTTGATCCCGGTGACCACATAGAATGCTGGGCGTGATGACTCACGCCCACCAGCAATCAATACCACATACCACAGTGCCAGGCGTGGTGGCTCATGCCTGTAATCCCAGCACTCGGGAGGCAGAGACAGGAGGATTGCTGAGTTCGCAGCGGCTTGCCTGGGCACCATAGTGAGCTCAGGGCCAGCCTGAACTACAAAGCGAGACCCTGTCTCAAAAAAAAAAAATAAAAAAAAAAATAAAAGGAACACTTCTCCACTGTTGGTGGGAATGTAGATTGGTACAACCATTATGGAGATCACTGTGGGGATTCCTCAAAAAGCTAGGATCAGAGGTCCCATTTGACTCTGTTAATCCCCTGCTGAGGATATACACAAAAGAATTACAGGATTCGCCAGAGATTTAACTCAAGTGGTCCTGTACCTACCTTGGAAGCAGAAGGGCCCAAGTCAATCCCCAGTAACACACACACACACACACACACACACACACACACACACAAAGAATTACAAGATTCATATCACAGCAACATATGTGCACCCATGTTTATATCAGCTCAGTTTGTGATAGCTAAATCTTGGAAACAATCCAAATGCCCATCAACGCTAGACTGGATAAAGAAGATGTGTTTTTTTTTATAAAATGGAGTATTACTCTGCCATACAGAATGATGAGACTGAGTCATTTATACTCAAATGGATGTACCTTAAGGACATAAGTGAAATAAGTTAAATAAATAGGTCAGAGATGTGTAAATATCATATCTTTTCTCTGGTATAAGCAACTGAAGTTGTAAATGTGTTCTGGAATGGATGATCAATATTATGAAATAGTAAATATTCAAAGGGAAATGAGGTTTAGCAGTTAATAGGTTTAGGGGTAAATAATGAGGAGAAAGAAAAAATTGATGGTAAAAAAGGAAACAAAGCTTGTGTGTATAAGGGTGAGGGGTTACAGGGTGGGTAGGGAAAGGGCAAAAATGAAAATTAAGCTGTGTCATATACTGGTACAAATTCCCAATGTGGAGTGTAATAAAGACATGTATATATAATGTACCAACAAATTAAATTAAATTTGGAAAAAGTAAGAATAATGAAGAATTATGAAGTGTATTGTGAAATAGAAATATTCAAAGGGAAATTGGATGGGGGAGTAAATAACAAGGGTAAAGAAAAAATGTGAGGGTAATAAAAAAAGGAAAACAAAGCTTAATATATAGGAGGCAGGTGTTTGTGAGGTGGGTAGGGGAATGGAAAAAACAGAATTAAGTCATGTCATATACTGGTACAAATTCTCAATATTGAGTGTGATCGTGATGTGTGTATATATATATATATATATATATATATATATATATATATATGATGTACCAATAAAGATTCAAATTTAAAAATAAAAGAATAGTGAATAAAAGCAACAATACTGCATTATTCCCTGGTAGAAGCTTATAAACTATTGCAGTGGTTAGGGAGGATTTATTTCAATAAAATAAGATTTACTGAATGGTACTATGGCTAATAAGGTAAAAAACTGAAGATTAGCAATTCTGACATGACTACAATAAAAGGAAAACAAAATGCTTAATATAATAACATTTTCAGAATACTGATGGTTCTAATTGGTTCTTACCAATTAACACACAGATTAAAATGAGAAAAAAATCCTGTACTTATTTTAGTCAATATGTACAATCTAAGAATAAATATCCAATTAGAAAAATAGGACTTTTGAAAGAGAAGAGAATGTGTTATTTCTTTTTCAATCCTCATTTAGTAATGCAAATCAAATTGTAAGAACAAGAATGTGTGATTTCAAAATCATTATCCAGATATGCTATCATTTATATTGGTGGCCAGACCTAAGTATTCTTACATATTGAGTTGCTGAGGAAAATAAGAAAAAAACTGGATAAAATTACCAAAAGCGTTGGCAATGAATGAAGAAGTAATTTAAATACAAAATTATTCCAAATTAACACTTGGCATGTTATTTAAATCTTGGTATCATACCAACAAAGCTAGAATGCGTTTATGGGAAACTGAGATTACACTAATTTCCTTACCTACTGAATTTATTTCCTATTGTTACTGCAAAAAGATCACAAATTCAGTTGCTTAAAGCAACATTCATTCATAATCTCACAATTCTGTGGGTTAGAAGGCTGGTGGACTCAGGAAATTTCTCTTCTGAATAATTTCACAAGACTTAATCAAAGTGTTGGCAGCACTACTTTCCTTTCTGGAACTTTCTGAGATGAATCTGCTTCTGATCTTGTCTAGTCTGTTTGCACAATTTAGTTGCACAAGTTATTCAGACCAAAATTCTGCTTTGTTACTCCCGTCAGGGGACGTTCACAGCTTCAGGAACTTTGAGTGTCCCATGGCTCATAGACTCCTTCTTCCATCTTTGAAGGCAGTTATGGCACATTGAGTCTTTTTTCCTTTGCTTTAATCTCTTTTACCTCAACTCTCCTTTGCCACATTTTCAATCTTATCTCTTTAGCTTTTCTGTCTTCTTCCAACTGAAAAAGGTTTTGCACTTACACGGGGCCTACTCTCATAATCTAGAGATTTTCTTTTCTTCCTTTACCCATTCCTTCATTTCTTCCTTCCTTCCTTCTAATTTCCTTCTTTCTATTTTTGAGATTGGATGTCACTATTTGATCAGGCTGTTCTTAAACTCCCAGACTCAAATTATTCTCCTTCCCTAGCCTTCTGAGTAGCTGGAAATTTAGGCACATACTACTATGACTAAGGTTATTTTAGTATCATTTGATGGTATCAGTAAATATTTCTATATCAGCACTGTTAATGTTTAGGTCTAGAATGTCACCCAAAAGTTTCATATTCAGAGGAAGGTAGCACCTGGTTATAAGGGATTGGTCACTGAGGGCATAACTTGGAAAGGTATATTCTGATCCCTGGCTCCTCTCTTCTCTCTTTTCTTTGTAGCCTACAAATGGTAAACAGCTCTCCTTGTCATGGCCTTTTAGCATGCTATTTAGCCTGCTCATTCAGGGTTATCTAAGGAAATGTATCTCCACATTCAGCTGTCTAAGAATGTAGAGACCACTGCAGCTATGGTCCAAGGTGATCCTGCTCAAGCTGGCAGCCAGCCATGGCATTACACATGTGTTGGTTTTATGGGAATGCAGAATGCAAGAGGTATGGGGTGACAGAGACTTCCATTGAGACTCTGGAAGAATTTCTGGGACACCAAGGAAAAGTGTATGACAGCATCACAGAACTTACCAGGTACCCAAGAGTGCGATGCACGAAGCTGTGAGAGTCAAGCTGAAGATGCCGACAGGACCCTTGGAGATGCCAGGAATATGTGTCATGTGCTGATCAAGTTTGACGGGAGGAACCAGAGCCAGCCCAATAGAGAGGCCATGTGGGTTATAACCAATAGTACTATAGTGGCAGAGCTACCCAGAGCTTTTGGAGCTCA
This sequence comes from Thryonomys swinderianus, assembly GCA_004025085.1. Classification (NCBI taxonomy): domain Eukaryota; kingdom Metazoa; phylum Chordata; class Mammalia; order Rodentia; family Thryonomyidae; genus Thryonomys; species Thryonomys swinderianus. The sequence continues at coordinate 16,981 of PVIC010010810.1, forward strand.
TGTCTCACTACAATGCATCCTGGGTGTGGGACATGGAATTCAGCTACAGGATTTAATGTTTGCCATGCTGGGGTTCAGTCTTGCATTGGTGTGATTTCTGTCCATTGCTCTATTCCTTACATTTGGAATGATTTTTGTAGAGGCTTACAATGAAGAGTCTGCCTTGAGTCTCACAGGAAACTTTAGACTTGGACCTTTCAGCAGTATTGGAACTGTTAAGCCTCTGGCAACTTGTGGTGATGGACTAAATGTATTTTGCATAATTGTCTTGAGATACACTTGAGTTTGGTGGGTTGGGGGACAGAATGTTGTGATTTAGATCTAAAATATTCCTTAAAAGTCTCGCATTTAAAGGTGTCATGTTGGCAGAAAAGGCTGGCCACTGGGTCATGACTTAGAAGGGTTTATTCTGACCACTGGCTCTTCTCTCTTTCCACTTCCTGATTACAATGTAATAAACCATTCTCCCATGCCAGGCTTGTCCACCATGCCATTCCTACCTTGGAGCCAGCTGACTATAGACTGAAACCATAAATTAAAATAATCTTCTCCCATTGATAAAAAAGTGAGTTATGTAATCACCTGGATTAGTTGCCGATTGAATGATGACTGGATGGAATCTTTGATAAAATTCTTGAGAATTCTGTGCATACATGGCAGCAGAGACAGTCATAAGGAGCCAGTGAGAGACCATAAATATACGTTTCAGGAATATTTTTTGCAATGTAAAATTAATTTTTAAGAAATTTTCAAATAGGATTTATTTTCTTTAAGTCACTCAAACTACCAAGGAAAAGAAAACCTACCAAGTGGTTATTTTAGTAAATTATATAAAACAAAAAAAGAGAAAGATGCAAAGACATAAAACAAAAAGTTTTTAAAATTAATAATCACATCTGTGGGAGATAGGGTATCACAGTTCCCAATAATATCAGTACAGACAAGCACTAGAAAGTAGCTCAAAAAGAAAGTATAGCCAGGCGTGGTGGCTCACGCCTGTAATCCCAGCACTCGGGAGGCAGAGACAGGAGGATTGCTGAGTTCCAGGCTTGCCTGGGCTACATGGAGAAAATTTGTAAGGTTTTTTTTTTTTAACATATAATGGAAAATATACTGCAAGACATATAATCTATATAAAAGATTGACTAACTTGTTTTAAATGAAAATATTACTACATATAAAGAAATAAGAAAATCAAAAATACATAAGTAGGAAATTCTATAGTTCCTACAAATCAAAAGAAACAAACCAAAGGAAAAATAAACAGTGTCTGGACTGAGTGTTGACAGAAAAACACATAAATATTTTAAAAATATCTGAACAGCTGCTCAATTTCACTCATGTGAAGAAAAATAAAAATTACACTGAGATTCTATCTTTAAGCTATCAGTGTAGCAGAAATCAAGATGTTTGATAAATATTTTATAAAGAAAACATTTCTTACACTATTGATAGAAGCAAAAACACAATATATGTTGAAGTGCCTCATTGTAAGATACTTTCATTTTTAAAAATTTTAGATGTTTTGAATTTACAGAAAACAAACTTCAAAGACTACTGCAGAAAACATCACATTCAGTTTCTCCTGTTTTTAACAACTACCATTACTGTGCCTCATTTGTCAATTAATGGACTAATACTGGTAAATTACTAGTTAAATCCATGTTACTAATATTTGTGTTGTTTTATAACCTAATCCTCCATCCCATTCCAGATAACATTAATGAGTTGATGGATCATTTCACCTTAGGCTACTCATGGCTATTTGCGTTTTTTTTTTTTAAAGCTTTTCTTGTTTTTTAAACGATTTTGGCTGTTTTGAGATATACTGATAAGGTATTTGGTATAAAGTCACCCGTTTTAAAAATCTGTCCATTGTGTGTGTAGACTAGCCTAGAACAGTGTCCCTGGGAGGAAAAGCCCAAGAGTAAATGGTTTTCTCTTGACCACAGAGTGTAACAGTGTATACTATCAATGTGACTTCCCAGTGTTGACTTTAATCTTCTGAGACTGCTCTACTAAGAGTGTTTCTCAGGTTCTCCACTGTCCAGTTACTCTTTCCACTTCAGATTCTTTGAAGAACATCTTATTATGTGTAGCATAAATTTAAGGGAAGCATTTTGATGTACTAATTACTCAAGGTTACAGTATAATGTATATAATATATATTTGGAATGCTTAGGTGTAAGGTATTTGTCTATCTGCCCTTCTTTTTTCTGTTATTTATTACATAATTTCATACTGCAGCTATTATGCAGTGCAACTTTATTTTTTTGCTCAAATTATTCTACCTTTGGATACTGAGATCTCTTTGCCTTGCTTCCTTCTTTCTTTGGAACATTGTCATTATTGTACAGTGTTTTGTTTTGTTTTGCATTTACCACTTCTTTGTTATCACTGTGAGATGAAGGCCCACTTTGAATACTTCCTGTCCCCATCATGAGACCTGCCATTTCTCAAAGAAGCTCTTGATCCACTTATTGGATCATTTTAATAGAAAAGCAGCCCTTAGAAGGCAGGTGTATTTTTGCTACTGACATATAGTCACTTCTCTGGCCACTCAGATGACACAGAGCAAGAAAATATTTGTACAAACATCTATCTATAAATATTACTATAGGCTACATAACTATCAGTGGCTACATTAAACTACACATAAACTCATTACAATGTTTCCATCTCTTATCTGTTTTTACATAGATTCTATAGATTTTCTCCTTGGAACTTATCTGCACTCTCCTATCTCTACATTGATGAGAATATTATTAGAGAAGAATATAAACCCTAAACTTCCATTTATACAAAGACCAGTTCCTGTACAAAATGACATGTGTATAAATGTATGCATGAAAAATACTTATTAAGTCTAGATATAAAAGCAGTCATCAACATGTAACTGACTAAAAAAGTTATTCATTATGCAAGTGTAACGTCAGTTCTGTAGAACAGAAATCAAAGCAAAAACAACATTGAATCAACAAGCTAAATTTAGAAAGACTTTTTAAGAAAGACAGGAAACTCAGCAGTTAGAAAAAAGTTTGTCTTCGCCTTATGTACAATTAACTTTAGAAGGATTAAAGATTTTTAAGTGGTAAAAGAGAAATCCATATGACCTTACACACATATATGTATAAGAATCAAAATAAAATGTAACACATGCTACTAATGGCAAACTATCATCTAATCAAGAGCATAAGCACTACCGATTTCTTTTAGTAACAAAAATAAGAAACACATTGTCAATGCAGTATAGTTTTAAAAACAAAATTTTAAAGGACTTGACAAAACCATATCCACAGGATTAAAATAAAATTAATATTCATGATACAATATAAACAGTATAAATAGGCAATTAACAAGAACAAATTCAAATGACAAGTATACATCTAAAAAGACACTCAACCTTCTCAATCAGAAATATGCATTTAAAATGACATGCTTTCTTTACAAATTAATAAGTAAAAATAGTTAACTTATTACCAGGGAGCTGGAGTAAGTTTTACTTTTGTCTTTAAACTTTTATATATCATCTAATCCCACCCTTTCATTCCCCATATATAATTTATATGTTCAGACAACCAAACTTTTTAAAAATTTGAAATAAAATATGAGATTCATTCATAAAACATAAAATAAAATATACGTGAAACATTTTATGTAATAACAATGTAAACTAAGGGACTACACATTATCACAGAAGACATTTTGTTTTGAAAAATACCCAGTAAATGCATATGACCTAAACCATTTATGCTGTAAGTTAGTAAAAGTTTCTGTAGTAACTTACAGTTACAGAATAAATACTTTAAATGTGCATAATGTTTAATCAAATATGAAACTTCTGGGAGTTTAAATTAAGAAAATATTGTAAGATTTTGGGAGCATTAGTTGCAAAATCAACTGAGAGTATTATCATACACCACACACTGTCAGCTCAACACAACTAAATTTTCTTATTGAACAAGGGTTAATTAAAACTCATTTTCCTGATCAGCTTCCCTTTGTTAAGAAAGGCATTTCACCTTATTTTCTTTTCTTTCAGTTTCATCAACAGTTGGGCAGACAAGTGGCCTTCAACATACAGAAGCTTATTTGTCAAAAGGAAAGTACTGTACATACTCACACAAAGTGATATGATCACACCAATCACCAGAGAACATTCTGTTTGGCTGGTTACAAAAATGCCCAGATCACCTTATGTCAGAGATGAATGCTGACACTTACTTGAGCACAATAACATGCCTTGATGTAGCAGAATTTAATATGAACATATCCACCACTATCTGTAAACAATAATGAGCTCATGCTCTCCCACAGAGAGGAAAAGTCATGCAGTAGCAAACCCGAAACAGGGTTCAGAAATACTGATTAATAAACATATCTAATCTTTGAGAATAATTTGGGCAAGTACTGTAAAGGATAATGACTTAGTGGTATTAATGTCCTGAATACTTAAGAATATGTTCATCAAAAATGTTATTTTCTAGTGTGAATAAAGCTGTAAAGTAATTTCAAATTATCAGAGACCACCCCATCTCTTCACTTGACAGCAAACTACCATTAACAGTTTTCCCTTAGTTCTACTTTACTTTCATCATGAAATAAAAAATGTAAAATATGTTGAAATACCTCTACTCTGAGCCAATCACAGATACACATACACATACGCAAATATACACACAGGCACGCGTAGGTCCATGCACCTCCTTCTATCAACTAACAGTAGAGTTTATTGCTTATATAAAATTATTATTATGTGTTGATAATGTAAACATGTTTTGCATGAAAAATTCACAGTTTTTTTTGCTTTCCTCACCTATTACATGCTAACACTGCAGACAAAAAACTGTTTTTTGCATCAGTTTTGTGTCTTGTAAGATTATATAAATAGCAGAAAGAAATAACTTTCAGAAGTGTCTGAAAAATCATTTGAAAAAAAAAATTTTAATCTGAAATTTTAAAACTTTTACACAGAAATAGTACTATTACAGTGGTTAAATAACAAACATCAGACAAGTCTTATTTTCCCTCTCTTTTGACATGGACATCTTCGACAGGAAGACTTTTGCAAAGGCAGAGAGCTGAAGAGAATCCACATGATAACAAACATTCATTTGATGGCAAAGTAAAGTTTTGTCCAATATGTGAAAAGACTATGTTTGGAGTCAGTGACTCAAAAGAGAATATAATGTTTAGTTTTTAGAAGTTTATTTCATGAGGATATTTTTCTAGTCTTTATAAGATATTTCTATGCACACTCAGTTTTAAAGTACATGTTAGCAACCCACCTAAGGGAGAAAGATATTCACGTTTACTATCCCTTGAAAAACATGAGCACACACAAACACAGAAAACCTCTAGGATTTGCTCAAAGACACGAAGTGAATGTCAGAATCAGGACAGAAATTTAACTTTTCACTCCAAAGTCTCTGTTTGTTTCCATGTATTAAGGAGTTATAAAAGACTTATCCTATATTTCCCAAGTCAGAATTTCAGAAACAAACTTTCAGAAAAAATTATATATATGAATATATATATATATATCATGTAGTACTGTGTGCAGCTGAATTTGTCACCATCTTGTTAATCATTCACTCACACTCTTAATGATCACATGTAAATAACTATATTTCATCAAATAAAGAAAATATTTTCTCACTTTGCAAGAGGTTTAAATTGGAAAGCACCACTTTCATAGGAGTCTTTTAGGTTATTTTGAACAATAATCTGAAGAAAAGCCTGGGGTATACAAAGGAGTCAAAGTTATAAACTCTCTAGCTTTCTTAGGAAATATCTGTAGGTGATAGAATAACCATGAAAAAAACGATAACAACAAAATCAAAGCCAGGATTATTTCTTCCAGTGACTAGAAAATCATATTCATTCTTCTCTACATACTTTTGAAACTTAGCATCATTTCTTCTCTTTTATGGTAAACCTTAGAGAGATATATATGAAGTCTCTCATATGTGGCTGAAGATGAAACGTTGTCAAACAATTAATATTTAGAGATGTGATAGGTGAAACTCAAGTACTTGTCTCCATGTTTATAAGAGTTTGTTATTTTCTTCATCTGATGAACACTGAAACTGCAGGTATGAAGTGGGGAAGTAGAAATATTAAGAAACATAAAACATAGCTCTATCCTCTGGAAAGTCACAACACAAGTAGAAAGATGTGTGAAAGCCAAGACAAGGGCCTATGAGATATAGGGTATTAAGGACGAGCAGTTGGTTTTATTTCCTCCCAAATCTCCACCACATATAACAGTTGCTGGAACATAAACAAGGTACTCAAGTGAGCTGTATATAAAATGTACCCATAAAGAACTCAATTAAAAAAAAAGATGTGTGGAATTAAGCATTTCAACAACAAGGGACTTGAATTCAATTATCAGGCTACCACTTGCATGATTCTTTTCTCCCTTTCCTGGCAGTACATATTTGTGGAAGAGAGGTGGCCTTCCAAAGTTATAGTCAATTAACATCCTTGTTTTGAGTATGAAGTCCTACCCTGAAGAATCTTCACTATACTTTTCTTTTACTGATTAGTTCTGATAAGCACTTGAGCACTCAAAAGTAATGTTGAACGAAGTTTTTCAGGCAAACACATCTTGTTCAAATCGTCTTTTTCATTTAAAATGAGGGAAATAAGACAACATGCAGTAATGAATATTAGCAAGGAATGGTAGAAAAGCTTCTATGCTCCTCTTTATTGGGAGACACTTTTAGCGAAATGCTTCTCTTCCCAGGTGGTAGATGGAGTGTCTGGCTGCACAGAACACTCTGTCCTCATGACTTCAACTGAAGTAAACATTGGCCAGTGAAACTTTGTCTGGAATGTTTTCCCTTTTTTTTTTTGTACTCAAATTTGGGACTTTGCTCTTGCAAAACAGGAACCAGAACCACTGAGGTAAATCCCTGACCCAGAATAACCCTTCTTGAAGATTTTGCTTCCTTCCAGGGACAGCCCATCCCCAGTGAACCAGTCACTATGCCTCACAGCAACAATGAGGGGTTAGTGTACGTCAGGACACACTGTGGGATCCTTTGAAGGCCTTGTGGAAGCATGCATGCATATCTTCCAGCTCTGCCCACCTGTGAACTCAAGTCCTTCCCAGGAATTCTTCAGAGTTCTTCCTCAAAACCCTCCTGCACACACCTCTCATGCTCAGAGCCTTTCCCCCAGAGAATTCAACTTCAGTAATCATATATATAACAAGACCTACACTGTATGTGCAGAACTATGACCGAGCCAATTAACATACTTGGGCTTTGTTTTCATTCTCTCTGTAACATCAAGAGATCGAAGTGGGTGATTTCCAAGGCTCTTGCTGCATCTACAGCTGTATGATTATACTCCTCAATCATGTTATTAAGAGATGAATGATTTCTTAGATTTTCAAACAAAGAAAAGCATAATTACTACCAATCTTGAAGAGAAGTATTTGGGTAATACTTATCAAATCCAGTTTTCCTATTAAAATGACGATAACAACACTGTCTTTCTTTGCCTTCAGGAAAGACTTATCTAAGACTTTTGATCATGGCTGGTTGAGCTGCTATCTAAAGCACTGTCTGTTGCCCTGAGTGGGACTGACAGAACTGGCTAGTTAGTGTTTTACTTGCAGCCTAGTGAGCACATTTGCAAATAAACCTATAAAACTGGAACACAGGATGATAAAAATTTGAAAAAGGCCTCCAAACAGTTAGGCTTTGAAACAAGTTTTATAAGACCAAAACAAGATGAAACAGCAGTTGTAGCTACCGTAATACTGCTATCGGTTGATACTTTGCTTCAACCACTTTTTATAGGGACAGTGTTATTGGACAGTGTTCTCAGGGCATGAAAAAAAAGGTAGGGAGTGGATTATCTTGCTCATTTTTAGACATGACAAAAGCTGAAGGAAGGATAGACTGCCACACCCAATGACCAGGACTAGACAAGGCCTGAAGTTAAATATCTGTCTCCAAGGTATCTGCTCTTTCCAGGTAGCTACACTGTCTAATGGAAGTGGAGTTTCCTGTCCAAGGAAATACACACAGGAAGTGAGCTGGGCATACCATGCAGCACAAAGACTGAATTAATATGTTTCACAGAGGATCATAAAGTGCTTAAATTTCTTGAGAAAAATACTTGGACTTCAGTCATCAAATGAGCTGTGACTGGGGTAGCCCAATGGTTTCTGATTTTGCACTGGGTATACAGTAAATTCTTTGTAAGACAGAGAGGAGAGGAGTATGGTTTGAAGGGTAGAAACAGCAGCCAGGGCCTCCACAAAGGCCAGACCATATGTGTATAATAAATATTTGCTGAGCAGTGAAAGTTGTTGTTTACTTCTTTGTTCTCTTCATTTTACTTTACTTTTTCATTAGTACATGTGTGCAGCTCATAATGATCAAGATATCATGAGGAATTTGTACATGTACATAATGCATTTTACCCTTCTCTTTGTCTCCTGCTTTTCCTCCCTTCAAAACTTCTTCCTATCTATATTTCTAAAAGCTCTATTTCCATTTTCCCTCTAATTCTTTTCTTTCTTTAAATCCCATCTCCTTCCCTTTCCTTCCCATTCCCCATCTCTCATTCCTCTTCCTGTTGGAAAAAGTTCCTCCTACTTCCTAGTATCTATACTCCAGTATGAGACACCTAATAATTAGTTACTGATTGGTCCCTGAATAAATAAAAATATAAATAAAACTTTGGAATATCCTCTTATTGCTTCTACTCAGCATTAGATAAATTTTCATCTTTTAGCAGGAAACAACCTTGCTCATAAATGTTTGCTCCACCCTTTCTCAAATGCTCATAAGATCAGTTCTAATGTCGAATTATACAGTACTGGGAACATTTCTTTCTAAATTCTCAGTGCAGTTTGCAATGATACAAATTTATGCTTACTTCATTCATTTATTTTCCAAGTTCCACAGACACAGCAGAGACAGGGTTCAATTTTATTTTGGGGGGGAGGGGTATATTGGTACAGTGCTTGACACACAGCTGACACTTAATATCTAAGGGACAGATGGATAAATGTTGAATTCCTGAAAGAATGAATGAATGAATAAAGAGATAAGGGCAAGAGAATGAAAAATGGAGAGAGAGATAGAGACAGATATGGAGAAAGAGCAACCCATTACCCCTCAACAGAAAGATAAACTAGTAAAGGTTAAACAAACAAACTAATTAATTAATTAATGCTGAATACACAGGCAAGGTTAGAGCCTAGATTAATTTGACAAACTACCTTATTAAGGAGGGGGCTAATTTCATTTTGGGCATGTGATATTGGACCTGCAAACTGTACAGTATCTTAGTCTTGATAAAGTTAAATCAGGAGCAGTGTCTTAGTAGGGGACATGCAGGTCTATAATAGTTGATCCTATTTTTAAACGGTGCCAAGCCTGAGGGGTTTGCATTGGTTAATTGGGAAAGAAGAGGTACCTGCCAAAAATAGTCATAGAGCTAGGAAGACTGAAGAGTACTGAGCAAGGGAAGTCAAGCATGAGGCAGTTTTAATTAAGCTGGAGACCATTAGTGGTGTCAAAGGCAGGAGAAGGGCCACGGTGAGGAGCTGGCTTCCTATCTGCTCATTAATAACTGGTGTTATTAAATCCAGTGGGAAGTCTGAAGTGCAAAATGAAGTCCTGCTTGGACCTGCCTTTTACCGCCATTCCTGTCAACATCCACAGAGGAAAAAAAATTCCTTCAGGGTTCTTTTTTGTCTTTTCTGGGAGTACAGAAAGCTGATTTTTCAATGCTGGGAAGTGTTTGGCCCCTTTTAATAGGTTTATATAATACTCAGTTCCAGAAATAGATTCTGCTGATCCTCAGTAGATAATGGGCTTGATTTATTCTAGCTGCTAAGGAGAGAGCAAAGATTGACCAGTTAGGGTTTCAAGGCTGAAGTGATCCCACTCAGGAACTCTGAGTACAGTCAACACCAAACCCAAGTTTTCTTTTTTTTTTTTTTTTTTTTTTTTGCCTGCCTGCATCAGAATCCCAGAGAGTGCTCACCAAGGTAAGATAGGTCTTACCTATCTGATTCAAATGTCTAGAAGGAGAGTCTACATAGTTAACAAATGGCTCTAGCTTTCTGGTGTAAACACGTCTGGGGTTTGCAAAACTATATTGAAGTTTACATACAATTCTTTTATTTTTGCATTTGGCATTTAGAAGACTTGATTATGTCGTACACATATTTCAATCAACAGTGAAGTATTTCAGTTAAAATTGAAGAAAGAAAATGCTACTTTTTTTTTTCTCTGAGACAGGGTCTCGCTTTGTAGTTCAGGCTAGCCCTGAGCTCACTATGTAGCCCAGGCAAGCCTCAAACTCAGCAATCCTCCTGTCTCTGCCTCCCAAGTGCTGGGATTACAGGCGTGAGCCACCATGCCCGGCAAGAAAATGCTACTTTTTTTTATTCACAATACTTTTTAAAGTTTCATACTGTTAAAAGGTCTGAATAGCTCAGAAATTGACACAAAAATACTCGGTTTATTTTATTTATTTATGGAGTCACCTGTTCAGATGGGAATAAAATGGGTAAATAATATTACTTTCTGTGACACAGTATCACCAAAGGTAGAGAACTATTCGTGTAATAAGTGATTTCCATTTCTAATAGTGGGCAGTAACCTTGATACAAATTATTCATCAGGCCAGTCTTCCACCAAAATGCAGTCAGTTTAAATTGATGAAATAATACTCAGCTTATACCTTGAGACATAAAATAGAACACTAATTCCTTTTTTAAAAACCTCAATATTCTTAAGTCTCACTATCTTTACTGTTGTAGGGTTTGTCCACTTATCATGGCCTGACAGCTTCCTGGAGAAGTCACAGAAGGATTTTATGGTGAACACTGCCCTCAGCTGTGATTCGGACATATTCAGAAATTCCCCTTTATTCAATTTCGTGAACACTGCCTTTATTTTTAGAGAGAGGAAAATCTTAAATTAGAAGGAAACTTTCATCAAAATCCCATCTGTGTTGCTTCCAACATTTCTGCTCTTGACTTGATTCTTAAAAACACATTCATTTGGTAACACCTGGTCTTATGCTTCTGTATCCCATCCCTCCCTAGAGTATATCACTTTTTGAGAAAATAATATTCAGACTCTACTTTAGGACTAAAAAAAATATTTTTTTCCAAAGATACTTCAGTCCACATTGGTATGCAGCATGAAACACTAAGATTGAATTTTTTAAAAAAGTAGTAGGAAAGCTTCTTAGGGTGCATTTCTAATGAACAGGAAGCCCCTCTAGCTAATAGATGGGACTTGAGTGAATCCTCCATTTGTTTAAGCTGATAATACTTTCTCCTGCTTTTTGCTTTAGCACCCAGCCTACACCAGTTGCCTTAAAAATGTGCCACTAGATGTGAATGCACAGAGACACCCAGTGTCAATGCACTTTGAATAGGTGATGAGATTCTGACTCTAGCACAGGCTGAAGGAAAACATTTTAAAACATATATAAATATTTCTAAAATATTATCTTTGCAAATGGCAGTGGGTTAAACCACACTGCCAGTCTAGGTGGCTTACAAGTTACTGTCAAGACTTTCTCATTTCTCCTCTGCACTCCTCCCATACTTGTGTGATATTTCTATCTGTCTGCCAGGTTCAAACTATTGGTCCTTTATTCTCATGGAAAAACACATGTAAAAATTGTCCTGTGCAGTCCACCCCAACCAGCTATTCCATTTTATACTTTTACCTACCTTCCTTCCCACTCCTTGCTCTGGACAGATTTTAACCAATCTTCAGGTCAGCTCCACATTTACTGAACAGTCATTATAGACTCTGGTTCATATTCCCCCTCTTCAATATTTAAATTTATTTAGTTCATTTTGAGACAGGGTCTCATTACGGTGCTTACACTGACCCCGAACTTGTAGATTCACACTATCTTTCTGCCTCAGGAGCTGGGACTATAGGCATGTGCCCCTCTGCCTGGCTTCCTCTTTGACCTGCACATCCTCACTTCTGCTTGACTTTGTGTATCTTTGAGTTCCCTTGTAAACAGTCAGTTCCTTAGTTGCATTCTTTTTCCACAGCACTCCAACTTAGCTATCCCTACTGTAGTGGAATTTGGGGTTGGCTTGTGACATGTTCTAAAGGGTAGTATCATTCTACAGCTTTCCATCTCTACTCTCAACTCTGGCAATCAGTCCTTTCACTCTGAGCACACTGTCTGTGGCTGTTCACCTCTTTGTTTCTGCCTTATTCTATGAATCTTCTTCACTTTATTCGTTTACTCTTGGCCTGACTTCCTAGTGCTTTCCAGGCATTACTCATTCATAGGAATGGAGCAGTCCATACTGTAGATTAGATTCCTGAATTTGGAGAATAAATAGTCAAACATACTCTTGCCGAATATGTATTCTCTTACTGGCAAACCCTCCTAGAAAAGTTGTATCTAGGATCACATTTCTGAGTCATTCTAGAAAAGATAGATTGCAGAGCACTATTAAGTGACAGTAGTACAATTTAATTAATATATTAATTATTTTGTGGAACTATTACTGGATATATCAGTAATTATCATTGATATTCTGAATTCCCCTCTGGCACCCACTGCAATGATAACTAGTATGTATTTGCATGGGTGCTGTGTGGAGAGATGAGCCAGTCTACTTCCTGCCTTGTTCCCTTTTGTCCGAACCATTATCTGGCACAGTGCCTTGTACAAAGAAGGTGCTCCACATGGACTTCTTCAAGACATCTGGATCTCACAGGTGAGGAAACTAAGATTTAGTGAAGCTAAAAAAACTTGGGCATGGCCATCAAGCAGCAACATGAGCCTGAAATCTAGAGCTCCAGGTTATCCCAACTCAAGTTCCCCATGGTCTTCTCACTTATGTGTCTTCTCACTGCTAGCTGTCAGCATGGCAGAAGCTGAGTCCACTGATGGCTAGGGCTGGAGGCACTTTTCCCTGTTCCAGGAGCACTTCATATCAGAAGAATAATTTCAATAGATGCAAGAAAAAAGGAAAGAAAGATAAGAAAGAATGAAAGGAATGAAGAGAGAGAAAGAAAGAATGAGAAAGAAAGAAAGAAAAAAGAGAGAAAGAAAGAAAGAAAGAAAGAAAGAAAGAAAGAAAGAAAGAAAGAAAGAAAGAAAGAAAGAAAGAAAGAGAAAGAAAGAAAGAAAGAAAGAAAGAAAGAAAGAAAGAAAGAAAGAAAGAAAGAAAGAAAGAAAGAAGGAAGGAAGGAAGGAAGGAAGGAAGGAAGGAAGGAAGGAAGGAAGGAAGGAAGGAAGAAAGGGGAAGAGGAACAAAGAAAGAGAAGAAGAAAGAAAGAATCTTTGAAGAGTTAACAAATAGTCTGAGATGTTTATCCTCTTGGATTCTGAGGAGTAATGACTGAACATGCTCTCGTCAAGAAAATGTCTTTTCCTCGGTATCTTCTTAATTCATTTTGCCATATTTGATTTTTAACTCTGCTGTTTTAAATATAGAAAGCCCAGTATAGCTCAACGACCTACTTAATAATTCCCTCTTGTGCTCCCGACATTTCTCTGAAAAGAAATAAGTTGGAGTAAATATGTTCTGTTCTCGTGGTTATAATTACAAAGGCATCCAAAAGATAACATATACCAGTTCCTTTATGTATTCGAGAGGATGCAGTGAAGACAGAATGATTTAGAAAGGCAACCACAAATTCTGAAACTTATGCTATTAGTATCTTAAAAATTTAAAACATCTAGTACAAGGTAACCATTTCCTATTACAGATTTTTAACATTCTATACATTTATTGCTCAAAGCTGAAGCCATGGAAAGAAAATCTTCAACTTGATATGGAAGTCTTTATTTATAAAAACATGAGTGTGAGGAACTTCATTTAGGATCAGTATTCTTTCTCTCTTTATTAATCTCATCTTGGGATTCATGTTAGTTCTTAGATATTTTATCAGTTTGTTCCAATTTCTGATAATGTATATGAAATAGACATGGTGGGGGCACGATAGAAAAAGTATGACAAGACTGCAGACCACAGAAAGGACATGAAAAGGAATAATGAAAGAAAGTGGTGTTAATGGAATCTACATACTCCAGAGCAGTAGCTGGAAAGCTTACCTGAGATTAAGAGCTACCCGAGCCCCACAAAATCTCTTGATGCACAAGTACCACCCTAACCAAGTGAACTCAGAATCAGGAGGTGTTTCAGAGTCAGACAGTGTACTGCCAGATTATCCCGATGTTTCCAGCATGAGGCCCCACCACTGTCTGAGGCCTCTAATAGCAAGGGTAACTAGTGAATAGAATCACAGCAGCTCCCAGGGGTCAGTGGTGGACATTTCCTTTGCATCCTTTGCATCCTCTCTACCAAGCCTTTCTTCCCTTGTATTTTCTTCTATTTCTTTACATCTTTGTTACTTATTTTCACCCAAAAAGTCTCTAGGCAAATTATCTTTAGCTTAAACTCCTACTTCATTTTACATATATATCTTGTCCTTATTTGCAACCAAGAGTCTTCTCTGCTGTTCTTCCACTTAAGCATCCTTAACACAATGCGAGCTGCCAGGAAGCATCCATCAGAGCTCATGAAATGTAAGAGAAGGAAAATAATTATTGCATTTTCCTTTATATCACCTTGTGCTTTAAACCAATTGCCACACTATCTCAAGGTAGGGCCCTGAAAATTACTAATACCTATGAATTTTCTCAGATGTGATCTCTACTTTTGTTCTTCTTGTAAGGATTTAGCACATACAAAGATACACTTTTGTTTGACACCTTAGAAACAACAGGGTTATTTTTTTCCTGGACCCAGATGATTTCAGTGTCAGCATTTTTAGCACTGTAATATGTTCCAGAGAATGGAGGAGGATGGCTTTATGAGGTCATGAATTTTGCCTTTTTAAACTTTAAGTTTTAAGGACTCTGTAAACCTGGATCCTCATGCCAGCAAACATCTTCTACCACTTGGCAAAAAATATGTGACATGATTTAGTTGGGCAAAAAATGGATTCATGTTCATTTAATTATCAATTACTAATAAATTGGAAATGTAAATTGTTTAGATGATCAGTTGGCTTCATTTTAACTAATAGTGATAGTTCAGTCTCCTATCACACGTTTAAATGGAACAGGTTGCAATAGTAGCAGATTAGGTTTCATTACCTTTGAATTCCCCTATCTACCTTCTAAGAGAAGATCTAACGTGCAAGAAGTGATCACAAGAAGGCAGTAAAAAGGAGAAAAAAATGGAAGCAAGAAAAAAGACAAGGAACACAGAGCTAAATACTTTCCATCTCTCCTCCCCATTCCATGCCAACAATAACTATGCCTGAGTCTCTTGTCCTTCTTAGAAAACGTCAGGGCTCATATGACTTAGAACTAAGGTCCTGATGCAGTATCATGAAAAAGAAGGTTGTGTCGAATGCATTATATATCCTGGGGAAAATTTTAACGATTTCTTAAAGATGTAAGTAATTGCTATCAATTCTTATTTCAGTCAGGTATTTAATAAAGTTAAGCTTTTCAAACTTGTCTTTCTTCATGTGGTTATACTAGAAAATCATCAATATTCATTCCTGTTTTGAAATCAGCTTTATGAAAAGTTTATCAGCTCCATGTGAACATTACTTTCATTATTCTTTGTTAGAAATATCTTGCTTTTACCTTTCTTTCATTCCCACAAAATGTTACCAGAATTACATAATTATGTAAAATTTATTTGTTTGTTTGTTTGCTTGGTTTCATGTGTGTGTGTGTGTGTGTGTGTGTGTGGTACCGGGGATTGAACTCGAGTCCTTGTGCTTCCAAGGTAGCACAGTACCACTTGAGCTAAATCCCTGGCATAATTATCTAGAATTTATATTGGATAGGTTTGTCAAATATTCAAAAGTTGAGTGTATCCTCCAAGACTTGTCAACTCAGGACGAAACTAAAATCAAGGTGCCTTAGTGCGGGAAAGTAATATGAAAAAGAAATATGATGTATGAGCACTGAGGAAAAATTAATAATCATATGTTGGTATTATTCTAGATGAATTTCTCAACCAAGCTCAGAACTTGAAGACACACATCTTTTGCCCTGAAGTTATCATAAGTATATGTTATATGACTCGCTGAGCTACAGTTGAAGCAAACGATTTCATGGTCTTACTTAATCATTTTTCCCAAATTATTATTTGAAAGTTAAAAAGTACACAAAAAGATGTGACATTAAATTCAAAGCACCATCCATAACTCATGGCTCTCAAATGTTTGTCCTTGCAATTATTTTTCAAAAGTTTCTAAAACTCAGGACCAACTCATTCAAATTATAAAAACTCTGACATGAACTTAGAAATATATTATATAATGTTTGTGAACAACTATTTTACTCTACAAAAGAGCAGAGTGAACTAAAATCACTGGGAGTGTAAAACCCTAGTTTCATGTTCTCATGCTTCAACCTAGAATGACATTTACAAGTTACCCTTCTACACTGTAATCTTTTGCCTGTACTTATTTTTAGAAATAATACTTAACTAAGTCACCCATACAGTGTGATGGCTTAATTATTTACTTATCTGGAACCAAGCCTTTTGGGTTTTCACTGAATTACTTATTTACAAATGAAACACAATTTAGAAATCTCAAACACATTGATCTAGAATGTAAATTTCACATGCCTTTTTACTTAGAAGCTATTTTTCACTTGAATAATCACAAATGCATGGATTCAATAAAAAGCTTTTCTACAATTAATGCACTCCTGAGTCCAGGGTTTTTCCATTTCTGCAATATAGCAATGTTCTGCCTAGTAGTTCTGATGGGAAATCCAGAATGTATGGCAAAGAAAATGCCTAACACTTCATTAAGTCCTTCTTCCTTCTCTCTGTTGTTTATTTAGTCATCTAGTACCCAAATATTTCAGTATTTACTGATCCTCTCTCATGAAGGAGCTGAGATGTTTCGGGAAAAGCTACACTCACTCTTGGACCTGATGAGATTCTGTATAATCTTTACCTCTTTCCAAGGGAGACACATGAATGTATGGTTTACCCAATGGGTTCCATGAGACTTTCTTGGTTAAAGAGAATAAGTATTTAGCAAGGAATACAATAGCAGCACATATTAGACTTATGTTCTAATATAACATATTAGACCTTGTTTGGGGCTGTGAAGAAGAAATTCTTTTGTTCCTAAGACAGATGCATTAGAAGAGATAATTGCTCTTCCCCCAAACTTTGAATACTGAAGTCTAGACCTGACACAAACACTATCCTCCTGTTTGAAGATCAGTCAGTGAGATGGTGGATTGGAAACAGGCCCACACAGGGCTGTACTCTTGAGAAACCAGGAGTGACCTTGTACACTTGTGATTTCTCTTTTTTAATTGAATCTTAAATGAGTTGAATTCTCGTCTTTTTATTTGTAACTCAAAATACCCTGAGATATTTTCAAATTGCAAATCATATATCTCAGCTTCCCCTAGACATTAAAAAACCTACTCCCTTACAATTTCATATTTCTGTGCTCTTAGCATAGTATAATTTCACCTTTTCCAGCAGGTTTTCATGCTTGATCTGGAATCAATCTAGCATCCAATATCTAAATTTACACTGACAAGACTGAAGACACAGGAGTATTTATTTCTAGGGTATCTGAGTAAAAAAAAATGGTATATGATGTCAAATATGTTCAGATGGTTCATATCTTTTAAAGATTTACACCATAGACCATATATATATTCTTAAGGAATATGTCAATATGCACCAGATTTTTAAGTGTCAAAAGGCACCTTTAAACAATTATAGCTCAAAGTCCAGATTTTGAAAGTAGAGATTAATAGAGAAGCTCAAATTTCCATAAAAGTAAAATGACAGCTTCCTAAAATGTTTCCTACAGACTTTGACATGTTTAAAATAAATGAATATATAATTGATAAAGCTGACAGTAAGAAACAATTTTAAAAGCAGTAAGAAAAATTTTGCCTATGTAACTATTGTTTTAAAGTGTTTTGAAGTCTGACCTAGAGTAGAAAATTGAGGAATAGCAATAACAAAAAATTGCTTGAAATTCTACCTCAATACAGTATTGTAAGAAAAGGTAACAGAATAGAAAAAAAAAATTTCTAAATATATCATATAGAACAAGATGACCATGAAATTTACTTGGAATTGAGACTAGATGAACACATTCTTAGCTAGTCAAAATATACCTCTAGAGAATACATAATGCATAGCACCTAAAAGAAGGAAAGGAATGCATAAAGTTCTATAAGATTAAAAAATTAACTGCCAATATAATGATAGAGAGTATGCATTTTGGGTCATGGCCACAACTTGTCAATATATTGAATCTTATTACAAAATACTGCCTCCCTTCTTTATATAGAAAGGGGACTGCATTTGAAGTACTACTATAACTAAATTTTTAAACAGTATATTTAAATGCAGGTGCTCCTATTTCATTTCTGAGAAATCAGTTATATTTTAGAACAGGTGAGATGAAAACTCCACCTGTGATATTAACTGGCTGTGTGATCTTGAGCCAGTACAGTATTCTAAAACCAGGGTGTTTAATTTCCCATATATGCATGGTAGGCAGTACCTGTTTCTGAAGGGACTGCCTGGTATATTATTTGAGACAGCATCATTAGAATATTTATATAATGCTTGGCACATAGGAGAAATTCAAAAAATTTAGCTGTGGCCATTAATATTAATGTGCTGTCTCTAAATTGGTAGCAACATTCAGCTTGTAGCTCCTACAGAGAATATAATTACATACTCTCAGAAAGAACTGGGAGATGACCCAGAGGAGAAAACACTTTTTAAGACAGAACTTCTGATTTTAGTATATAACCCATGACCTTTGGTAACCATAAAACTATCTTCAAATCTTTGTATTTTATTTGATATTTCAAAGTAAATTCAAGACAGCAATTCAACCAAGTTAAATTATAAAATTTAAATACATTTTCCCAAACTATACATGCTCCTCTTCCCAACTGTAGCATTCTTACCTGCTTGTTTAGAACAGTATTTCATAAAGCACCATCCTGGGTCACAAATGCATGAATCACCACAGAAGAGGCGATGTACGAAAATGCTAATTACTAGGCTTCTCATGTAGACTAATGAAGAAATGCAGTGGAGACTGCAGAAAGTCTGCTGAGCCTATGATCACCGTGGGCACCCGAGATGAGTATGTATGTCCATTTAGACATGGGAAATAACTATCTAGGGCATTGATCCTTGAAGTGTGACCTATGAACTAGTAGCATGAGCACCACTTGGGGGCTTGTTGGGAATATAAATTCTTAAGCTTTGCCTGAGTTCTGCACAATCAAGCCCAGGGAATTAGGTGAGTAAACTGGGTGATTCTGATGTGTGTTCAAGATCGGGCACTGCTGCTTGCGACCTTTGAGATACAGAGATGGTCCAGGGAGCAAAGCTTCCACATCCACTGGTAGCTCTTTGGAATCACAAAGTTGGATTTCTCCCTAGCTCAAGAAAATTATATTCTCCACTTCAACAACTTGCCCAGATTATTACTATGTGCATTAAAATCAGAGAACCTTGGGCTAGTGCAATGTTTTCCAAACTTCCCTGAGAGTACAAATAAAATTATCTAACATTCTTCTCTGGATATTCTGATTTTGGAGCTCTGGAATGATCTTCAAACATCAATGATATAAATCCTAGGTAAGATTATTAGAAGATCTAAAAAATATGGCTTTAGAGAAAAATCCGTGCTACCATGTAAGTTCTGAATCATGGCTCGATATTAGACTTTCTCAACATGGGTACAATTAATATTTGGGGCTGAAAACTTTGTTGGCTGAGGGACGTTCTGTGCAGCATAAGAGATTTGCCAAGTGTTCTTGTCTCTTCCTTGAAGGTGCCAATAGATATATGTCCACTCATTACAATTAAAAACATCACCAGATACTACAAATATTCCCTGAGGGAGGGGAAAATTCTCTTGGCCTACTATTCAGAGACACTGCTCTAGAGGACAGCTGCTATAGATACTGATTGCTCCAAAGTTAGGGAACTTAAAATGCCATGTAGGTTTTTTATTGGGTGAGTGGGTCAGAGGAAAATGGGATAGAATGTTATCAGCCCATGTTACAGCCTCTGTTTCCTTCCATTATCCATCAATCTGGAAGGTCTGGGAAGACCTTCCTCATGACGTGGCCACTCAGAGCTCTTTCCACAGGATGTCTCAGTATCCCACAGTCCATTCCAAGCTTCTGTACAGAACAACTGACAGAATCCCAAGGAGAAAGAGGAAGCTTTCATGCCTTTTGATGGCTAGTTCTGGAACTATCAGTCAATATCATTGTATTCTATGAAGCTTTGGAGCTACAGTGCATGTTAGTCACATAAATAGATCTATTCTGCTTCTGCAGCCCATCACAACTTTTTATAGGTGCAAAATAGAAATAATATTCCTTGCTTTCAAATGTCATGGACACAATTCGATTCCATCCTTCCACTGGAGGATAAATTTTTTTGACTTAGGAAAAACGGACTATAAAATATACATAACTCAGTGGTAGAACTGTATGAGATTTAACACGGGCTCAAGATGCAGAAGGTAATCTATACCCCAGAAGGATCCTCTTCATTACCTTCTTCTCAGGGGAGCCTCACCATTTTCTATCTCGATGAATAAGTCTTCCCTGTTTACTAATTTCATGTTATTGAAGTTATGGAACACTACCCTCCATGTTTACCTCTTTCTCGACATTTCAGCTCAAAGATTCATCTGTGTTGCATTTATAGCTTGACTTTTCATCTTGCTTTGGCTTGTGAATCAATCTTCCATCTTTTATTTTTCCTCTTTTATAGACTTTATCTTTTATTCTAAAACTACACTAATTTCTTTTAAAGGCTGATTTGATAGCTCTTCTCACTAAAACTTATCATCAGTTTTTGGCTATCAACTACTTTCAAAGCAAAATCTAAATATACAGCCTTCACAATGTGATACCTGTCTACAGCTTCAAATATTGTGTCACTAACCAGCCAGAAACCCATTGGGTTCCACTTAATCCTTCTTCAATCTCCTCCACATTTTCATGTAGCATTGTAGGAACCCTGAAATGGAAGAACCAGTCCCCCTCCTCTGAGTCCTGGTGTTTCAGAGGCAGTGTTCTTTTTCCCCTTGCTCACCTGAGTTGCTAGACTTTCAGTTATGAGTTCACAGTAGTTACACAAACCTCTAACTAGAGATCTCCTAACAAATGGAAGCCAAAGTCCTCTATAGTTACATTGAAAAACAATCTTAAAAACAAAAAAATATTTTTTCCTTGAGATACCACTTCAGATAGGAGCAGGAATCCTCAAGATAAACAGCCAAGTTGAAATCCTAGAAATATAAACTTAGGAACAGGTAAAATAATTTCAGAAGCATATTCAATAGTCTCTGTGAATACATCTATATTATCTTGAAAAAGTGGGCATCATTCTATATTAGGAATATTCCAGGATAAAGAGTGTTCCTTGCTCCGATCACCATAACTTTGGAGGAACAATAAACTAGAAGTATTTGAGAAGGTCAAATGTCTTAGCAGGATTAACTATCATTGTAAGAATTGGAAATATTTATTTTGAACATGAACAAATAGCAGAGTTAAAAGACACCTTCAAATATTGAAAAGGATGTTATCTGTGTCTACAAATAGTCTGGAATTTGATCTAATCTGCATGAGTCAAAGTGACATGAACAACACTGGAATGCAACAAATTGCCTAGCACCAAAGGTGGAAATCCTTATTTTATATTTAGTGTAATATAAATGGTTTCCAGCTCTTGGTTTACTAACCAGAAATAGCAGTATCACTGGAACATTTGTTACAAAATAAAATTCTGCAGTCCTGATTTTCTAATCGACTGAATTATCTGGGACATGGTAGTCAAGGATGGTCGTTTTTAAGGTAAATCTAAGCCACTCACAAAGAGCATGAGACTCCAAAAAGTCATACAGTGAACAGAGCTGAAAGCTGAAAACTCCCAGGGTAAAGGTTGGGTGGAGGAATGTTTGAGTGAAGGACTAAAGCAATATAAATCATGTCATATAAGTTCATCAAATTGAGATAGATGTCTGTGAAGAAAACAGAAAGGAGGAGCAATAAAAATAGCCTTAGGTTATACTAATCATTCAGTTGAGCAGTTCTTGACCAAGAATCGGAAGTCCAATGAGCACATTTATTACTTTAATCTGTACTCACTGAAGAAATATAGTACCTACATGACAGCTTGCGGTAGGCTATTGTTTTCATTTTTGACCCTTCAGAAACTTCAATACTTAGACTTACCCATGACATTTTTAGTGTAAAATATAAATATTTCAAGGGACATTTTGATTCTAAATATGAAAGAACTTCTCATCTAAAAAAAAAGAGAGAGAAGAAGAAGAAGAATAGCCCAAGTCCAAGAAGAGTTGAATGTATACGACAGAGGTGACAGAAACACAGTCAAGGGTGGGTGGGTTAAGTCAATTTAGAGGGAGACAGTGGAACTGCAGGAAAGAGGAAGTAGGGAGTTAACAAGTCTCATGTAATGCAAGTCTGGAGTACAGAAAAAGAGATAAGTAGATGCAGGAGATACGGTACAACTCCTCAGACACTAGAAAATCACATAGCAACTCAATGTAACTGCATATGTTTTAAAACAAGGACCGGAAGTTGAAGAGGAGCATATCTGAAAATAAGACTTTTCTAGATGAAAAAGGCAAAGTCCACTAACTACTGGGGGAATTGTGCAGAAAATTTAAAAACCCTATGATGGGAAGAAATACCTATTTGGGTTAATAGTGGAGAAGGGTAATCAGGAACTATTAGAATTATTATGCATATCAAAAGAAAAAGCTGCATTACATGTTTATTTAATAGTGTGGAGCTAGAGTAGTATTTGTCAACAAAGTTCCCAAAGATCACTTCAATTAAGTTCTGTCAGTGTTTGTGGTAGTAATGTCAATTTCTGGACTTCATTTTAGATCTTACCAGATCTTCCAAATTGCTTCTGGTGCACTGTGATGTTTGGGAACTATTAACCCCCAGGAGGGTCTGAAACTTCCTCGTTCCCCAGTATTACCTAAACTCTTGTTATGTAACAGGCTTTTAGGCTTTCGCCTGATCTATTGAGTCAACATTTCTCCACAGATAGTTTGGAGACTGTACTCTCAGTGAGAGGTCTAGGTGATTAGAAGATGATCAACAATAAAAATTAAGAATATGGCCAGAAAAGTTTATGTGTGACAGAACCTGGTAAAGCAATGTTGACATGTGAGTTGTCAAATGTTTTTAATTATTTTAATATATAGTAAAATTGATATTTACACATATCTAGCTCTATGAATTTTAGTACACGCTAGTACAATCACAATAATTCCAGTTAGTCTTTGACTCTATACTGTCTCCCATGGTCCATAAGTTAAAGATTTGGATTTTCAGTGTGATACACTGGCAAATGGTGGATAGTTTTAGGATATATAGTCAAATGGGACACAAGTCATCAAAGATGTGACCCTGAAGGACACAGTGGAACCCAAGTCACTTGCTACTTTTCTTCATATCCAACCATGAGGTGAGGATGTTTGCTCTATCATGTACTCTCTGTCATGATTTCCTCATCACAGGCCAAAAGGCAATAGGCCCATTGACTCTGGACTGTATCCTTCAGAACTGTGAGCCAAAATAAATGTTTTCTCTCTATAAATTGAACATCTCAGCTATTTGTTACAGTCACAGAAGCACAACTAACAGTTTTATCACCCAGGAAAGCTCCTTTGTACATTAATTATAGTGAAGTATTTTCTTGGTTACTATGTTCTGGCAACAACTTATCTGTTTCTTTTGTGTATGTCAAACAAAACTGGGCAGTTTTTAATCTTGTGATGCTGACCTGACCCACTCAGCATCATACCTTTGCAATTTACCTAAGGTGCTGCTTATACAATATTTTTTTCCAGTTTGAGTGTTTTGTTTACTTAACCATTTTCCTACTAAAAGGCATTTGTTATTTCCAGTTTTTACAATTATAAAATATTGTATAAGGAAAAAATCTGTGGGCAGAATTTTGGTTTTAGCTGCCTTTGTTTATTTGACATAATTAACTGAGTTAATTTTTACAAAAGATAATTTCTCAAGTAACAAATACTTATTGATCAGCCACTATTCAGACAGTGAAGTTTTACCTGACTAGGTATGTAAGGAGTATCACAAAATTGAATGTGACATAGAATGGGCTTCCTGATGAAATAGAAGATGTGGGCATAGGTGGTTACTTGTTTTTAGTATGTGCTGGTGATACACAACAAATACCTTCATTGTGGCGAGCTGGTATATACATTATCAGATCTTGATTCTTGTACTTTTTCCTTCTCTCCCTTCCCATCTCCTTCAATGTGCATAATGCCCCACCAATTTTCAAAAAGATTACCTCCCTGCATCCCATCATCTATCTTTTAGTTTGCTCTTTATTTTTTTAAATTTTGCTCTTTAAATTGTTTACGTTTTGAGCTTTTGTATTAGAGGAATCATGGCTATTCAGCCTTGTGTGTGTGACTTAGCACAGTGTCACAGTTATTACAATGGGATGACAGACCAGATAAGGAAAAGCAGCTTGTACTGAGTCATTTTTTTTAAGTTGCCATGGCTAATATTATAGAACCTTTTGAAATGATCAAAGGAAAGACCAAGGTGAATCAAGGAAAAACAACAGTGTTTTAGAGACCTTTATGTCTCTAAATCATTGTATCCAAAGATTAGGATGGAGTACGTGGCCAATAACTGCTTATTAAATAAAGGAGGAGTTATGTGTATACCTATGTATGAAGGAAGCGAGAGCAGTAAAACATACTGCTGGCATCATAGGAAGTGAGATTACTTGCATTCAGATCAGTTCTGTGTTGTGAAATCACAGTTTAGGACAAGGAGAAAGAGAACTCTCATCCCAATGCAGCTTTTATTAGATGCCTCCTTCATCTCTGGTAGGGAAAGGCCCATAGGTATCTCTTTTTCCAATCTAACAAACCCGTCAACTGAGGACTCAACTACACTGATTGTTCTATCATCAGGGAGGTCATGGTTAAACAACAACAAAACAGCTGCAAACTATGAAGAAGGAGCAAGGACAGGACAACTGCAAACTATAAAATGCTGGTCCCTAGAGTTTTGTCCCAAGCCAGAAATCAGAAGTGTCAAAAACAAAACACCTTCTTAGGAGGAACTGGGTTGTCCATGAACTTAATAGAATAAAGCAAATGTGTTCAAGAAATATGCAAAAAAGCCTCCAAAACTCTCTGGTCTTACATCCAAACTGGACCAAACAATACACTTTACAATTCCCTGGATTTTGAAAACAGATTAAAAAGAGCCAGAGGTTTATCTCACTGGTTCCAAGGCCTGCCTAGCAAGTGCAAGGTCCCTGATTTGATCCTGGTAACCACATACAATAATAGTGGGCATGGTGGATCAAGCCCACCAACAATCCGTACAATGCTGGAAGTGGTGGCTCATGCCTGTAATCCCAGCCCTCAGACAGAGACAGAGGCAGAGGCAGAGGCAGAGAGAGGCAGGAAAACTGCTGAGTTCAAGGCTTGCCTGGGTTATGTAGTGAACTCAGGGCCAGCCTCAAACTACAAAATGAAAGCCTGTCTCAGAAAGAAAGAAAGGAAAGAAAGAAAGAAAGAAAGAAAGAAAGAAAGAAAG
>PVIC010010811.1:0-42687 GCA_004025085.1 Thryonomys swinderianus
GAGGAGAGGAGAGGAGAGGAGAGGAGGGGAGAAGAGAGGGGAGTGGAGTGGAGGGGAGAGGAGAGGAATATCTTAGTAGACCACAGATAAGGAGGGTAATGATTTGATTTTTCATTATAAATAAGTTGATTTTTATATTATGTGGCAAACTTTCATATGTGTGTTAGAGACAAGATTATAATAGGACAGCCACTTAAATAAAACTGGTTTGTTTTATGAGAATGTGTTTAGTGAGCTGTAATACAAAACATATTTCTTACTAAAGATAATCAAAATATTTAAAGCGCTACTGTAATTTATTTGGAAATCAATTTTCCTTGGCTCTCAAATAAATTAAAAGAAAACTCTAATGGGAAAATGCCATCTATATTGGAATTCACAAAAGAAGAAGGTTGGGGATAAATTTTGCCATGACTCCAAGATATCTGCCTGGGGAAACATTATTTTTAAAGTGTCAGAAGGACCTCCTTACACAGCCCAAACTACTTTCTGGAGAAGTGGAATCTCCCAGATGTTAAGTCCAGAGCAAGATTCACAAGCAAGTAGATAATGTGAAAAGAGAAAGGAGTCTTTTTTGGGAACTAGGAAGAGTGACACCGGAAGGGAGAAAGCTGTAGGGTAGCTACTAAGTCAACTGCTACAGTTAACTTACAAGAAAGGAAAACACCAAGGAACAACATATGCTACAAAATTATCCCACAAGAGAACAAGCATTTATGTCCACCTTTCAAATCAGTCATGGGAATAAGGAGGTAGTGGCTGCCAGTTCCCTGGCACTTCTGGCCCGTCTGCTGTTGGACAGAGCGAGGCAGAGAAATTTCCACCGCTCTGGGAGTTGGGTGCTTGGACCCCAGAAGGCAAATCCTGAGAGGCCCAGGTGTTATGGATAGAGTAGTGGCCACTGCCTTAGCTCAGTGGACAGAGTCACCTTCCAGCAAGGGCTTGTGTAAGGAGGTCCTTCTGATAACCTGCCTATGCACACTTGCCTCGGAGTCAGTTCTCTTCCGGGCTGAGGGTCTGAATGAGTCTGAAGGTAGAAAGCAACATGAGGAATATCAAGTAAGTTGTGGATGCCAGTATTTGCAGCAAATGAAAAATGGGTGAATTCACTTTGTTGGGTGTGATGGCACATGCCAGTAATCCCAGCGCCTGGAAGGCCGAGGAAGAAAGATTGCTGTGTGCTCAAGCCCACTGGTATACATAGTGAGCTCAAACTCAGCCTGAGCTACATAGTGAGACCCTGTCTCAAAAAACAAAAATAAACTGGGCGTGGTGGCTCATGCCTATAATCCCAGCATTTGGGAAGCAGAAGCAGGAGGATTGCTGAGTTCGAGGCTTGTCTGAGCTACATAGTGAGCTCAGGGCCAGCCTGAACTACAAAGTGAGACCTTCTCTCAAAAATAAATAAATAGGGCCGGAGGGTTAGCTCAGTGGTTCTGGCGCCTGCCTTGCAAACTCAAGGTCCTGAGTTCAATCCCCAGTAACCACATACAATGCTGGGCATGGAGACTCACACCCACCAGCAATCAATACCACATACCACAGTGCCGGGCGTGGTGGCTCATGCCTGTAATCCCAGCACTCGGGAGGCAGAGACAGGAGGATTGCTGAGTTTGATGCTTGCCTGGACTACATAGTGAGCTCAGAGCCAGCCTGAACTACAAAGCGAGACCCTGTCTCAAAAAATAAATAAATAAATAAATAAAATTTCCACCACTTTGTGATGCATCTGCATAGGTCTAAAAGGAGAACCCTAATTTGGCCAAATATTAATATCCTCATGCTAATGATACTGTATAGACCATCAAACACATTCTCCAATTTTGCTTACTTCTGTTTCTCCTGGACATATTGGTGAGCATAAAATTCTGGGCTTCTACATAATAGAAATTCTAGCTTCTGCACAATTTCTGAATTACCCTATTCTTTTAGCTTCAGCTTTCCCTGATAGCTGAATGAAAAGAGGCATCCAACTATAGTCTCCTCTGGCCACTGCCCCAGTCAGAGAGAAGAATTTGGTAGGACCCATGATTATTTGGATTCCCAAGCCAAAATGGTCAAATCCAGTGCATCTCCATGTACTAGGCTGGGAAATAGCACAGCTGAAGGAAGTATATATTACTTATCAGGTGTGGAGTGATTCCCAAGAGTTACCAATAGGAACTTGTAATTCCAACCCCCTTGTTAATCACACTACTGCAGATTCACATTGGAGCTCATAGGTCACCAAATTACCTATCAAAGAAAATGGGATAGAATGATGTGCTGGAATAGGCCTTAGGGACTCCACCATATGCCAACAAGATTCAAGGCAAGAGACAAATTGCTTATGGAACTCTGACATCTAAACCCTCATCAGTTGAAGAAACTGGAAAGCTTTAGCTTTCTGGACTCTATGGCTTATTCTATGAAGTCTGGTACATGACAGACGAAAAAGATTCCTCTTCATCAAGTATGAATTTGACTATATACATCATATCTAATACATTAGTCCTGTTGACCAAGGAGCACAAGTTCACCTAGTTTCCACCTTGGCGTTCCTGAGATTGCTGTGGCTTCTCCTGGGGTTGCAGCCTCTTTCATCAAAGATCACTTAGCTATGACCTTCCTAGGTCTCCTAAGTTATTGCTAGCAGTTTGAACTTCTTTCTCTATGCCTCCAACACTGGTCTCCTCAACAGACTGGACTCTTGAAGAACCAGGTGCACCTCATCATTTAATTTCAAAGCTCTCGATTGATTGAAGACTAGCACCTATAGTGGACCTAATACTAGCACCAACTAAGCTAGAAGTGAACTTTGGTCAAAGTGGTAGACAATTTGTGAATGAGGCTTTTTTACCTCTCCTTCTAAGCATAGCTTAGATTACCTGCCCTAGCCTTCCTAGCCTTGGAACTGTTTCTCAGGTATAGCAGATATAGCAAACAAAGAGGAGGAGGTTTGATATCATGGGCAGGCTCATCCGCAGAGAAATGGGAGGCAGCAATTACATGCTCTATTTCCAGGCCTGAGCAATAAAAACTTCACGTATGATTCTCCACTCTTCCTGTCTCTATGAGCTCAGTATCTAGATCAAGGGCATTCGTGAAACACTTGTGTTGAGGTGTCAAAGCACCTGTCCTTGAGTCCTCAGTGGAATGTTAAGAGAGTAGCACCATCTTCTACCCCACTCCACTCTCCAGCACTAACTGGCTTTTTCATGAGCGAGAAATTTCCACTGAGCTGATCTGCTAAGATTTCAGTGTGTATCTGTTCCAGCATCTGGTCTAACTTTAATCCAGCACAGCCACCCATGTCAAAGGCAAGGCTCACAGCCAAGTGAGTCACCCGGGCTGTCCACTGCTTGCTCCCCACCTCACTCAGGGAAGGTGGCAGTCCAGAGCTCCGTAGTGCCTCTGGAGCCACTTGAAGCAGTATAGATTGACTAGGTGGTGGAAGGCTCAGTCGGACATGTCTCAGAGGAAAAACATTGGCTTTTCCAAGTTTTCCAATCAGAATTTTCCATGGTCATGTAGCGAGTCAGAGCAAAGCCAGAATTTTTTACCTCTCTCTACTGAGGCTCTCTCCCCTGCAGGACAGGGCATAAGCTCCATTCCCAGGGTTGTGGAGCCCAGTAACGAGAAAGGACATGAGCTCAGAATCCTACCTTCTGATGAAGATCATTGGGAAAACCATGCACGTCAGCCTCTGATGAGTGAGGAAACTTAAAATAATCTGAACACTCCCTTTTTGGTTTAAATATAGTTTTATGATTTTATCCCCCTAGTATACTCAAGTTATGAAAAACACACATTTCCGTTATTTAATCTGTAAACCATATTGGCAACCTCATTTGTATAAAGGAAGAGGCAAATTAAAAAGTTCCACCCTGTTGTGTCATCACAGTTAACAGCTGAGTGCTGCCACCCAGATGTATAGCAAAGTAGTTTAAGACTTGGGGAAGAAAACTCGCTCCAACAAGGTACCTCAGGGCTCTCAGGACCATGCTTGGTCACCAGCAACAGCTTATTTCCTGCAGGAAAATGTTCAGTTCCACTTTGAGCGCCCTTAGGGAATTCAGGAATGCTTCATCAGCCCTACCCTGAGGGGAAAGATTCCTCAGAGCTTTGTAAAAGGCACAGGCCAAAGAACAAGGAGGAGGCTTATACGATGTGCAGGCTCTTCTACAGAGAAATGGGAGGCCCAGGAATGACTGTGTGCTGGACCTGTATTTTGTTCTTGCAGTGATATCTTTGCACTTGGCTACCATCTCTCGGGATAGCAAGGGTCTGTGAGACTGAACATTTTTCTCGTTGTAGCTGGGCTCTGACTCACAAGTTTAAAAGAAATCTGAGAACAATAAGACCCAAGGGGATAAGGAATGTCCAAAAAAATAAAAAAAAATAGTTGAGCATTCCTGTGGGCTGAATAAAAAGACAGCAGTCCTGAAAAAGGTTGTTTTTTTTTTTTTGGAGGTCTTCAATAAGCTCTCTTTAATTAGAACACAAATCCATACTGCACCCAATACTAGTTTGTAATTTTCATTGAATTCTGGAAAACATAAGCCTATTTTTTAACCTTAAGTTTTTGACAAATGAAAAGCTCTCCAAGGTCAACAAGACCATCACTGGATCTTACCGCCACTAGCTTTAGAGGAACTGGGTTTAAACTGCAGAGGTACCTCACTCAAGCCAAGTGGTGACCAGTCTAAGCTTAGATCTTGATTCCCAAAAGATGTCAGAAATACTAGAAATTTTTCAACCAACTCATCTAATTCTATAAATAACTCATTGAAGGATTTAGTAAACTTTTCTTTTTGTGATCCAAATATTAAATATTTTTAGGTTGTATAGGACACATGGTCTTTGTCACAACTTGTGAACTTTGCCATTTTGGCTAATGCAACCTGAGACAGTAGGTAAATGAACAGGCAGAGATGTATGCCAGTATAACTCTATTTCGCTGGGATAGAAGATAGAAAGTAGGCCCAATTTAGTCTATGGCCATAGTTTGTGTATCCTGGTCAGAACCAGGGTTAACAATACCATGGTCACAAGTTTCACCTGGGATTCATCCTGCCCTATGGCCAGCGCCACTCCCACCCACCTTCACCTTAGCATGGTCTTCAAAAGTCTCTTCTTGCCAATAAACACTGAGAGCCAATAAACACCTTCTCTAGGTGAGTCCATGTCTATATTCTTATCAGCACCACAGGATTATCAACTTAGTCTAACTCCAGGAAACAGAAAGTTCCTAGAAATCTGAAACTGATTATGTTGCCAGATGGTACAGTGTCTGGTGTTTACAGGTCTCTTCCCAAAGAATTGGCTGCAACAACTGATGAACAGGAAAGTGTAACTTATATTTAAGGTAAAGGAAGAAAAGGGAAAAGTGAAGATAAAAGAAGAGCAAGGAGGCAAGAAAAATGAAGAAATGCTTCACACATGAGACAGGCCCCTGCAAAAACTCTTGATAACATTCATGTCCATGAATGTGGGAGCTTGGTAGTCTCAACTATTTTTGCCTGAACACAACTGTTAGTGACAGTTGAAAGGTTCTCTTCATGTATGGACTTCTGTAGTGCCATGCAACCCGGTTGCAGTTCTTTGTGACAAAAAGAATTTCCAGGCTTCTGGAGTCTCCAGTGCACCTTCGGCTTCACACAGCTTCACACACCGCTCTCTCAAAGGACACACTGCCTGACTTCCCAGGCCTTCCTCTACGGTCTGATTGGAAGCGTTCCTGACCCCCCAACTCTTACATTCAGCATGTTCCCTGGCTGCTAGGAGGAGCATCGTGGCAGAAGAGAGCAGTAGAGCAAAGCTGCTTAGCTCATGGCAGCCAGGGATACTGACAGATACACTAAAAACAACAAAGAATATGCAAAATGGATCCCATAGCTGCTAAATGACATAAACAAGACTAATCTCAGAATAAGTGGCACTAATGAAAAATCAGAAGACAGCACAAATGACATGGAACCCTGTTTACAAAAACATAACAAAAGTCTTTTCAAATACGGGAAAATAATTTGACATAGAGGTAAGTGGGGCATAGAGAACAAGAACTGTGTTCAGAAAAGAACCATGACACATTATAGTCAAAATCCCAGAAGTTCAACTCAAGAACAGAATATTAAAAACCGTAAAGAAAAGCAATGAATTGCTTATAAAGGAAAATCCATTAGAATTACAGCTCAGTTCTCAACACAAACCTTAAAAGCTAGGAGAATTCAAAGTGAAGTGTTCAATCACAGAAAGAGAACAACTTCCATCCCACACTGATATATGTTGCAAAGATATCTCTCAAAATTGATGGAGAAATAAGATCTCCATGACGAAGAGCACCTAAATAAAGTCATAACTACCAAACCAACATTCAAAAAATTGTCAAGGGTATGCTGGAAAGAGACAATGAAGTGAACAGCGCCAAAGAGTTCAGTACAATAAGAGAACCAGTATGAAGAGCAGTTAAACCAAAGGGAAAATAAAGGAATAGCTCCAAGAAATGATGTCATAACAAGACTAGTCAATGCCTTTCATTGATAACTCTTAATGTGAATAGTCTCGGTTCCCCAATCAAAATTGCAAGATCAATCACGAAACAAAATCCAACAGTATGCTATATATAAGAAACACATTTAATTCAAAAAATCCATAGATTAAAAAAATCAAATATGGAAAACAATATTTCTTGCAACAAGAACCTGGACAAAAGAAGGAGTAGCTATCCTATTTTCAGAAAAAGTAGAGTCTACTCAAAAACTGATCAGAAGGGGAAAGAAGGTTACTGCACATTACTTACATTCATAACAGGGGTGGTGGTAACTTGTATTTCTCAGTTCCTGATGCCTCTGACTTGAATTCCATTGTCTAATGTTAAATAGCTATCCAGTGGCTCAAGCTATACAATGGACACTCATGCATGTAACACTAGTAATTCAAGCTGTTAGGAACTTGTTAAGGGAAGAATTCAACAGAAAGAGATAACAATTATAAATATACATTCAATAAATAATGGTGTACCCCATGTCATAAAATAAACAGTACTGGACATGGAAAATCACATAAACATCAACACAGTTGCAGTGGGGGGGGCCTCAATATCCCGCTGTTACAAATAGATCAATTAGGTAAAAAAAAAATCAATAAAGAAATATCAGAGGAGAATCAAACCTTCAAATAAATGAACTTAATACATGCCTACAGAGTATTCTAACCAATAACAATAGAATACACATTCTTCTCAGCAGCACAGAGAACTTACTCCAAAACAGACCACATTCTGGCCAACAAGGCATATTTAAATAAATACAAAACAATCCAAATTACACCACACATATTATCAAACAATAACACAATGAAAAAGAAATCAGTGGTAAAAGGAATTATGCAAATACATGGAAATTAAACAATATATATATATATTTTTGTTTTGTTGTTTTGAGACAGAGTCTTGCTTTGTAGTTCAGGCTGGCACTGAGCTCACTATGTAGCCCAGGCAAGCTTCGAACTTAGCAATCCTCCTGTCTCTGCCTCCCGAACGCTGGGATGACAGGCGTGAGCCACCACGCCCACCTGGCACTGTGGTATGCGGTATTGATTGCTGGTGGGCGTGAGTCTCCACACCCAGCATTGTATGTGGTTACCGGGGATCGAACTCAGGACCTTGCGCTTGCGAGGCAGGCGCCAGAACCACTGAGCTAACCCTCCGACCCTAAACAATATACTCTTGAAAAAAAATGAAGAATAAGACTGTTCCTAGAATTAAACTCTAATGCCAGTGCAATACCCACACTTATGGAAAACAATGAAAGCAATCCTAACAGAGAAATTTTTAAAAATCAAGAATGCTCCTGTATGCAAATAAACCCATCAAGAAGGAAATTAGAAAAAAGAAATCAGAGAGGACATTTGAAAATGGAAGGATATACTCCACTCCCAGATAGGCAGAACTAATATAATCAAAATGCCCATACTTTAAAAAATTATATACAGATTTAATGCAATACCAATTAAAATATCAACAACGTTCCTCACAGGACTAGAGAAAACAATCCTAAAATTCATATGGAATCCTAAATTTCAGGTGAGGATTTAGCTCAAGAGATACTTGGGAGTACAAGGCCCTGAGTTTAATCCCTGGGACCATAAAAAAGAGGGGGCTAAGGATTTAGCTCAGAGGTTCTGGCACCTGTCACATAAGTACAAGGTCATAGGTTCAATCCTCACTACCAAAAAGAAAGAAAAAATTGCTACCAGAAGGGATCAAGAAGAGCAAAAGCAACCCTAAGTAACAAGACTGAACCCAGATATATCACAATCTGTGATTTCAAGCTATACTACAAAGCACAGTAATAAAAATGGCATGATTCTAGAACAAACACAGACATGTAGAGCAGCAGAACAGAACAGAGGACATAGAAACAATTCTCAGGTACTTTCAGCCATCTGGTTTTTGCATTCCTTAGAAGAAGTACAAATGGTCACTAAATACATGAAAAAAATGTTCAATTGCACTGGCCATTACAGAAATTAAAGCAGCACTGAGATTCCATTCTATTTCAAAAAGAATGACTAACATCAAGAAATCAAATGACAACAAATGCCAGTGAAGCTGCAGGGTACAGGGAACATTTTACAATGTTGATAGGAATATAAACTAGTACAATCACTATGCAAATCATTCTGGAGACTCCTCAAAAAACTAAAACAAGAACTGCAACTAAAAGCTATTCTCCTTCAGGATATTTTCCCAAAAGAGTTAAAGACTGCATAGCACATTGATACATGCACATTCACAGCAGCACAACTCCAATAGTTAAGTCCTGGCAGCAGCCTATAGTACATCAACAGATCAACAGTTGAACAGACAAAGGAAATATAGTATCTAGACACACTGGAGTAGTACTGTGCCATAAAAAGGATAAACACGACTCATTAGTAAGAAAATTTATGCTCCTTAAACCATGTTACTGGAAATTAGACACACGCATTTAAGTGTTACAGGGTTTCTCTTACATGAGAAAGACAAAATATAAATAGATAAAAAAGTAGATAATAGGAAGTACAGAGGTAGATCTTTTTTCAAGTTGGAAAGGGATGGAGATGGATAGAGCAGAGAAGGAGGGAAAAGGAAAGGAATGAAAGAATTGAGATGTGTTATGTACATGTACCAACTTTCCACAAGGAAAATGATCGCTATGTACTGCAAACACGCACTATTAAAAAATTAAAACTGAAAAGAAAAATGAAAACAACATGTCTTAGAAATTCCTCCATATCAGCATGCAAGAATGTACTCCTTTGAACAGCTGTAGAACTTCCACTGAGTGAATTGTTTTAATGGATTTTAGTTGTCAGCTAGTACACAATGTTTTGCTCTTATAGATGTTTCAGCAACAAATAATATTTATGTCTACCATTTTGTATATATATAAATATATTTCATGCGTGTGTGTGTGTGTGTGTGTGTATTAAAGTCCTACCTACAGTTTCCTTTCCTGGATCAAAGAACAAGAACAAATAAGTTTGGTAAATATTTTAAATTTTGCTGTTTTTTGGTAACTACTGTTAATTTTGCCAAACACTTGATCGTTATTACTAAACTGCCCTGTAAGAATCATTAAGCCAGATGCAGGAAGAGTTTTGATTGTATGTTACAGGCACATACACTGTATCAGGTATACTGCATGTGAATTTAAATACCATGACTTAGCGAGAGGTTGCCAAAGGTCATTGCTGGGGTTAATGGTGTCTCTCCTGATAAAGATGATTATGTCTAAGTCTCTTGTTCTTTCTTGCCACTAAGACTTTTGTTCTGAAAAAAAGAGAGAAGGAAAGAGGAATGAAGAAGAAAACAGAGAAGGAAGAATAAAAAGAGAAAGGGAAGGAAGGGAAAAGAGAGGAAGGAAAGAGAAAGAGAGAGAAAGGAAAGGAAACAAACAGGCAAGCAGGCAGCAGTCGTGCACCAGATGGTAGAGCACACGCCCCCGGGTCCCCTGGTGGTCACGCGGCCTGGCCCTGGGTCCCCTGGTGGTCCGTCTCCCATTCCTGCCTGGCACTGTTCGCCTGCTGTTTCCTGGGCCTCCAAACTCAGCGGCTCTGCTCTGCCACACCCTTCGCCAGGACGGCTCTGCCTAGGAGCTGGCTGAATCGGACTTGCCCCAAGCTGTGAGCCAAACGAAACTTTTCCTCTTTTAAGTGGTGTCAGCAACAGGAAAGCTGACTAATAAAAAAGACGATCACAATGTTTACTTTATGAGAGAAAGAATGAAGTGAGCTCGTTCACGTAAAAAAAAAAAAAAAATCTCAGCACAGTTTTTAAATGTTAGCTCAAAGGATCAACTTCCTCCTTTTTAGCTTCCGAGTTTTGACCTTCAGTCCCCCGCAGGTACTTGCTTTCCTCACCCTCGGGCTCCGCCAGCACTAAGGTGTTAAGGCTGTGGGACAGTCACTGCAGCAATGGAGAGCAGTAACAGATCAGGTGATGCTCTTTCCCTATTTATGGAGGACTGTTGGGGCATTTCCTGGCTCTGAGTCCTAGAAGAGGGACAGTCCTGGATAATCTGAGAAGTTTAGTCACCCTAATTAATCAGAGAGTCCAGGAAACCAGTGCAGGCAGGAGTCACCCTTAGAGATTTTAAATGGCAGGAAGTTGGAGTCTTAAATTTTGGTACCACTCAGGGCAGGTAGGGAGGAAGTAAAACAGAAGTAACTGCAGGGGCAAGGAGCGACCCCAGCCCTGCAGGCATCAGGAAGATTTCTTTTCAAAGATACAACATCCTGTTTACCAAAAGGAAGTACAAGATGGCCGCTTATAAAATCGTGGCCAAATTAGTATGAGTAGCACGAAGGTCAAATTTAAAATGCTTCTTTCTCTACGATTAAAACAAAATTGAACTATAGGTGGCGCTCTCAACCTCTAGGAAAAGAAAAGTACAGCTATAAACTAAAGCAGTTTTTAAATGTGATTCATTCTTGGATCATGCCTAAGTTTCCTCTTGAAACTCTCCTTGATCCATTCTTGACCTCTCCCTGTCTTTTTTAATATTTTTTCCTAATTATGGTAAGATACACTAACATAAAATTTACATGTGGGTTGCTTTCTGGCCTGACGAACCTCCATGGATGCTCTGAATACACTGACTCTTAGAAACAGTGATCTCTCCCTGCCTGCTCTTAAGTAAGGAGGGATGTTTTTTACTTGGTTCGATTCTTTCGAGGTGCACAAGAGCATCCACAAAGGCAAATGTGCCCCTGATGCCTTTGGAGAAAACATTCAATTATCACTCTCTCTTATCTCTTTTTTTGCCAAATGTTTCCTTTTGACAAATCATCCAGGGACACGGGATGACAACCATTTTGCATTATTTACCGACAATACCTGTTTGACTGTGACATGTGGAGTTTCGGGTTCATCGTGGTTCACACCTGGGGCAGCACGTGATGGTGGAAGCACGTGGCAGAGCAGAACCACTAACCTCAGGGCCAGGAAAGAGAGCGGAAGGGGAGTGGGCTGGGCTCCCACAAGCCCCTCAGTGAACTGAAGACCTCCAAACAAGACCCGCCTCCCACAGTTTCCATCTCCCAGTGATGTCAACAGGGGACCAGGCCTTTAACAGAGGGGCCCGTAGGGGACCTACCAGCTCCAAACTACAGTAACAGTGCTCCCTATATTGCCCACGAGCTAAGTCTTCAGTGGAAAAGGAAGCTTCCCGGAGGGACCAAACATCATGTAGCGTGCGATGGGTGACATTCACAGGGCGGCGTCCAAATTACATCCTCCATTCTGCGCCCTCTCACCAGTCAAGGAAACCTGCAGAAAATGTAGTTGTCACTTTCTTCATTCCCATGTTTATGGATTATTTCCACAAGCTATTTCCTTTGTTTTACATGAAAAAAATCTTGTTGAAAATAACAAAACAAAAAGATGTACGTTCCATTTATGTATAAAGTTGGAAATAAAGCAGTAACTTTATGTTGATTTTCGATCTCACACGAATGCAGTTAGGGCTGAAAAAAAGATGCTCCATGAATTTCAGTGCCGAGACTGCCATCTACTGGACATTTATAATATAAAAGTAACTAAACCACTTGAGGACCACGGACATGGAATAATTGAAGCGGGAATAAACAAATCACAAATGTCCATTTTTAAAAGAAAGATAAGTATCTGAATGGATGAAGGAATAAATTGGTAGAATATGTAAGTACAGAAATTTTACAGTGTAGGAATAGTTCTTCTACAGAGCATCCATTCCCCCTTGCGGAGTGAGGTTTGTAACCCTGGTGAATGAGAATCACTGCTTTACGACTAAGGAAATTATTTTTAAAGTGTGGTTCTCTGACGGCGAAGGAGTGGAGAAAACCTGTAACTTCAAACTGTGGGATTAAGCAGGTGCACAGAGCTTCTGAAGTGAGAGCAGCAGATGGCATTGCCTCTAATCACAGGTTCTGAATACATATTATTATAAATAAGTGTAAGAGGAACTGATTTTTAAGGAGCTAAACTCAGTCAATTCACAATTTTCTCATCAGAAAGTCAATCTTTACTTCATAAAATAGTACCATTTTAGTGCTTTTTGGTTTTTATTACAAATAATATTATTTGAATATACTTTTTTTTAAAACATTAAGCTTTTTTATGGTCATTCTGGATATATAAGAGTTATCCTGGGCCGGAGATTTAGCACAGTGGTTCCGGCGCCCGCCTAGCAAGCACAAGGGCCCTCGTTCGATCCCGTAACCACATACAATGCCGGGTGACTCATGGCCATAATCCCAGCAATCAGTACCAAACACCTCAGTGCTGGGTGTGGTGGTTCATGCCTGTAATCCCACCACTCCGGAGGCGGAGGCAGAAGCAGGAGGATTGCTGAGTTTGAGGCGTGCCTGGGCTACATAGTGAGCTCAGGGCCAGCCTGAACTACAAAGTGAGACCCTGTCTAAAAAAAAAAAAAAGGTATCCTTTGAGGGGATGGCAAAAAGCATACAGAGTTTGCATTAAAATATAAAAAGTAACAAATTAAGAACATTTTGTACACAGATGTCACGAAATAGTGACAATTTGGGGGGATAGACAATAGTTTTATAACAAGAAAGAAGGTTAGAAGTACTGGAAGTTAGTGGCAGAAAAGAAAACATTAGCTGTATAAGTAACATCTGCTCATTTGGGGCCAGCCTGGCTAGGCTTCTGCACCTCACCAAGAGAGATGCTTTCAACAACAATGAGGAGAATCAGTCCCAGTCATTTTATGTCTTAGTGGATTGTGTGCTCCTGTGTGTCAGTGTGTCTTGCAAATATGTCCACGTGTGCTATTGTCAGAAGCGAATGTCTACCTGGCACGAGCAGCTGCTAAAGTCTCTCTGATGAAGCCGGTAGAAACCACCCAGGTTATTTGGTAATGAAAGGCTTGACAGGAAGGGCTAATTTCGATTGTGAGCACAAAGAAGTGAATACTTCATGACAAAGAAGTGTACTTCATTGGAGTGAATAAGATGGGACTTTTTTTTTTTTTTTGAGACAGGGTCTCGCTTTGTAGTTCAGGCTGGCTCTGAGCTCACTATGTAGCCCAGGTAAGCCTGGAACTCAGAAATCCTCCTGTCTCTGCCTCCCAAGTACTGGGATTACAGGAGGGAGCCACCACGCCCGGCAAGAGTCTGAATTTTAAGAAAGCTGAATTTTAAATTAAATAACATTTAATAAAATTCTTATCTTTTTTGGCATCACAATAAATAGAAAATAATATGTCTTTAGGACTCAAGAGACTTGGTTTTTACTTATTTATTTACTGAGAGTGGTTTTTTTTTTTAAATCTAAACTTTCAGATGGGAAGAATTAAGTGAAGAAAGTAACAGTAGGGTCAGGCTTTGAAATTTACCTTGACTACCCATGACAACATGTTCTCAAAGATTTTTTTTTTTTTTTTTGAGATAGGGTCTCGCTTTGTAGTTCAGGCTGGCTCTGAGCTCACTATGTAGCCCAGGCAAGCCTCGAACTCAGCAAACCTCCTGCCTCTGCCTCCCAAGTATTGGGATTACAGGCATGAGCCACCATGTCCGGCTCTCAAAGATTTTTTTATGTTTAAATTTTTATTGGTGAATTCAAAAATTAATGTTTACTTTATCTAAATCCAATTAAACCAGACCTCCGTAGCTGAAACCATGCAGGAAAACACAATTATAAAGTAGGTCCAAAAGCCCTTGTATGGTGAATTCAGGGGGGAAAAATGGAGCTGGTGAATGTGAAAGAAAATGCTGCTATAAAGTCAATAAGGCTATAAAGTAAATTAGTGAACGCAACCCCCGATTCGTGAAGAAATTCCCATACTTCCATGCTCTAAGACTGAAGCCTTTAGCCAAATGTTACTATATAAGTGTAAATCAATGTTACATTAAGTAAGATTACTATTTAGCTTCTCAGCCTCACTAGCCACATTTCAAGTGCGATACGGCCACATGTGAGTAGCAGCTGTCGTGGATGCACAGACACACAAGATGTTCGCCACAGCAGGTGCTCCGTCACACGCTGGCCACCGTGTGGCACGCACGCTGCAGCGGGCACGCACAGCTCTCTCCGCACATGAGCCAAGTATATGCACTGCTTGTTCTGAGCTAAAACCTCAGTGTTTGGGTTTGATGCACTGCTGGCACTTGTAATACAAAGGGGCCGCAGTCTGGACACTCACAGAAGGTCACAGGACCTTCGGCTGGCCTACACCTAGGACGGACCCAGCTTCCTGACTCCAAGTCCCCTTTGCATTTTAGACATCAGTAGGTAAATCTGTCCTGGGATCATACTGTAGACTGAATATCTCACAAGTTAGACAAAGTGACTCAGTGGAAATAAAAAATGGACACAATACATGTTTCATACACGAAATAACAGTACTGAAAATTAACACTAGGTGTCAGACCAGCAGATTTGAAAAATGAAACCTGAATGCAGGGTTTTTATATTTGAGCAGAAGTAATGGGTTTTTCCAAATACATTACAAAGTGACACGGTGGTTAAAGCGTAATAGACACAAAGTATGAAAGCTGACTTTGATACAGATTAATATGCAGGCACAGCGGGATTAAGGAAGTTGCAATGGAAAATTGAAGACAAATGAACAGTGGCTGGAGAGAGCCAGGGTCGGAATGGAGTCACAATAGCCAGGCCTTCGAGAGAAACAGCGGCATGAGGTCGCACAGTAGTCAGTACCACCTGGTCCGGGTGGCCCAGAAAGGCTTCAGGCACAGAAGGGACGCCTAGAACAGCCGGACCCAGTCTCCTCCTTTCCAAGATCCCTTTTGCTCTTTGTATCTTCTCTTGCTGAGTGACTCATTTCCCTATTAGATCAATATTAGCGAAGCAACTGTTATAATCCTATAGGTTGACTGTAGTTGGACCCGAGTTGTGGCCATGCGATGATTTTGCTGTACAAATTACTCCTGACAAACAGCCCTGGTGGCCGTCTGTTTCTGTTCCCTGCTGGAAATCCAGGAGCTGTTCTCCTTCTCTTTATTCCCAGTAAAGATTTCCTAACTCCTAACTCAATATTTTAAAAGCCTGAACGGGGCAGGAGAGTTATATTTTCCATGTCATAATGAAGGCCTCAGTGAGATCATCAGAAGGATGGTGACACCCCTAAACTATTTTGATGGGATCATGGATTGTGACTTGTTTAGGTAATTGAGAATTGTCATCTCTTGTTTGTTGGTCACTTACGCTTGTGGCTTTTTATATGTTTGTTTGTTTATGTAAAAATGATAATAGGTCTAAATTGAGAGCATGTGAAGATTGTGATTCCTTTATATTTGGGATTTCTTTAGCAGAATATCTTTTATTTGCAAACAGGGCCCTGTATTCTTCCCTTGACTTGGTTGAAAGTGATAACATGCCTTGATCTCTATGATAGGTTTGGTTTGGTTTACTTTTTGCTGTTGTTGGTTTGTTTTGTTTTCTGGCGTGTAAGTGGCATTCGGGTATGTGTAAAATTCAGCTGGAAGCTATGAGACAGGTTTTGACAGTTCACCTCTGTAGGGATGGATGTTATCAGTATCAGGAAGAGGGTCAATGTGCTTTGCTTTTTTTTGCAATCCTGAGATTCATTTTCCTTTCCTGTTGGAGGCTTCTGAACCCATAAGAAATGAGCACTCTTCTACAAAGGCACCAAAGACAGCCATTCCTTCTAGACTACAACCCCCACCCCTGATTTAGAAGCATAACAGACATAAACCACTGCTCTTCTAGAAGACATACATAAGTGTGGCCTCCCCAGTGCCTAGAGCAAGAGTGTTTTGTGCAACCAGCAGAAGAAACCTTCATCCTGAGACACTGAGGAGAACCGGTCTCTGGGCAACACCAGGGAAAGCTGTCTCCAAAGCATGTGTAGTTTACAAGCCCTGATCATTTCAGTTTAAAGAACAGCTCCAGTCTGCCATTTAACCTCCTCTCTCTCTCTCTCTCTCTCTCTCTCTCTCTCTCTCTCTCTCTCTCTCTCTCTCTCTCTGTCTCTCTCCCCTCTTAGAAAACTGTTCAGGTCCCTTGATCACTGGTTTAGTTTCCTATCTGGGAGTGCCCCTCTTCTTAAACAGAGCCTCTGTGGTAGGACTGAATGGTAGCTTTTGTGTTTAGAGGAGCATTTTTAAAAAGATCAGAGATTATCCTCAGAAAGCATGCTGGTCTTGTCTTTCTGCCCTTGAAACAGTGAGGACTTGGAAAATAGTGACAAGCTTCCTAGATAAAGTTCTTGTGCCTTGCAGAAAGTTACTGTCAGATGCCTGACTTTGCTGTCCTTGAGGCCTGGGATGATACAATCACCCAAGTCTCTACCCCTGATTTCTTCTGATTCTATTTTAAGAAGAGAAAAATATTTACTTTCCTTAAGTCTTAGTTGATTTTTATCAATTATTTGGGGACTTTTGAAAATTGTTTGTCTTTGGATCTGAGAAGAAGCCAAATACAGTATTCATTGCTTCTTTTTATAAAGAAGCCTAACATGGCATTCATTATACTTCACCTTGTGTGTGTTTAGTGCCTCTTTGGTGACATATTTCCAGTGCAAATATATTTTTAAAAAATCTTTCAATAATGTAAGGGAGAAGACACAAATGAAAGGCCAAAAAATAGCTATCTCAGCCCTGCTAGAGTAAGACAATGAAGCATGGTAAAGAGTGGGATACGGGAGAAGGAATTAAGCAGAGGAAAGGGTGAGCCTGTGGCCGTGCTGATTAGGAGAGCCTCGGACAGGGGAGGCCCAAGGCAGAGAAGGCTGAGTCCAGAGCCAGCCCTGGGGGTGAAAGGCAGAGTGAGGGGGCAGCTTGGCAAGGGAAGGGAACAGGAAAGAGTGTGGGGAGAGATAAGGACAGTGATCCAGCCAGCCAGGACAACCCCTCCCGCCAAAGGGGGCACCTCACAGAAGGGACAAAGTCAAGGAGAGAAATGATAGAATTAGAAGACAGTAGAAAGAAAAAGAACCCATTATAATTCTGGCGAAAATGGGAAGGGTGAGATTGAAAAAAAGAAAAAGTAAGTTCAGAGCACAAAAGAATTCCAATCAAACTATTAAAATCAAGATATATGCGCAAGAGAGCACGTTAATTTCTGAGAAGAGAAATTCCACAGTACTTGATAAAAAGCCTTTTTGACTTGACCAATTTTCAGCAGTCACATCGCTTGTGTTCCTTATTCTCTGACTCAGGAAATCCTGAAAATTCCAAAATCCTGGAACCATCAAGACCCGTAGAAGCATTTCACACACATCACCTATGAAGTGCTTCACACACATGAAGCTGCTGCAGTCTCTACAGTGCTCCTGGGGACATTTCTAGGAACTTAAGCAAACAGTCCACAGAGCACCAAAAGCAAAAGTGGACAAAGTGTGGCCTTGTGGAGAACCTACGACTGCTTCCTCCCTTTCTAGGAGACTGTGCAAAGATCCTTCCTGTAGCTACTGCCCT
Source organism: Thryonomys swinderianus (assembly GCA_004025085.1). Classification (NCBI taxonomy): domain Eukaryota; kingdom Metazoa; phylum Chordata; class Mammalia; order Rodentia; family Thryonomyidae; genus Thryonomys; species Thryonomys swinderianus. The sequence goes on from PVIC010010811.1 coordinate 17,926, forward strand.
CCACACGTGAAAACATGCCACTCAATCTTATTCCTCAGAGCACCACATTGTCAGTCTATCAAGAGAAAAGAAAGGTGATACGTTCATGAAAGGCTTTAAGCATATTCCTAACCCATTAACTTACAACTAACCCAGACCTGGCCCTGTATCTCAACGGGAGAAGACACAATTCCATTAGGAGCATTTACAAAGTGAGGTCACCAGCTGCGTGCTATGTACATTTCTCCTTGAATTTATAGGAATCATGTTTCCAGCGTTCTCACGCTGATCCCTCTGACACTCCATTGGAAAACAATCTCATAAAACCGAGAAACCCTGCTGTTTTGGGTATTTCTGGATCTAGGAGAAGGAAAATAACGGTTTAAAAAGTACAATCAGGGTGTGAGCTAAAAGGATTATTTTTCCGGAGGTTTTCAAATCCCATGGTGTCGTAGGGTACAGCAGAGTTGCTGTCAGAGCCTTTTATAGGGGCACGACACGCGGAGGAGGGTGAAATCTCAGTGAGTACAGCTAACGTCCCTTTTGTCTGTTGTCTGTATTAGAGACCCCATAAAACTATACATTTTTTGAAATAGATCTACTTGTAAAAGTAACAGCTGGCTCTCCAGTGGGAATAAAAAGCCTTCCTGCCACTTACTGTAATATTTACTATCTCCTAAGGTGTAAATATTTCTACTCTAGACAACAGCAAGATTCCAGCCTGAGCTTTCTGCCTGCAAAGTTGGTGGAAGAGGCCAGAGCACACACCTGAAATCATAGCACTCAGGAGACTCAAGTGGGAGGAATGCCATGAGTTCGAGGCCAGCCTTGGCTATGTAGTCAGTTCAAGGTCAACATGAACTACAAAGAGACCTCTTTTCAAAAACAAAACAAAACAAAAGGTTGAAAGAGGTGCTTACGGTCACTTTCTTATGCTGATGTGAGCCAGTTCTAGCACATGTTCCCACATTTTATTAGTTGATAGACTAGAAATTGTTAGTGCTTATTGTGTTTTCTTCTCATACTTCTTTCCTTTTTGTGTTTTTTTGTTTTGTTTTGTTTTGGTTTGGTTTGGTTTTTTTTGAGGACTCGCTTTGTAGTTCAGGCTGGCCTTGAGCTCACTATGTAGCCCAGACAAGCCTGGAACTCAGCAATCCTCCTGCCTCTGCCTCCCAAATGCTGGGATTACAGGCGTGAGCCACCACGTCCAGCACTGTGGTATGTGGTATTGATTTTTGGTGGGCGTGAGTTACCAGGCCCAGTATTATTGTATTTGGTTACCCAGCATTGTATATGGTTACCGGGGATTGAACTCAGGACCTCGTGCTTGCGAGGTAGGCGCTGGAACCACTGAGCTAAATCTCCAGCCCCTACTTCCTGATTTTCTTATCCAGTGATCCCTATTTGCTTTTCTGAGAGCTAAGCAAAGGACAAAGTCTCCTGGTACACTAGGGAAACTGTTAAACAACAATATTTGGGTATCACTGTTTCAATTTTCCTTTGAAAAGTAGAAAATTACAGATCCATTTGATTCTCTCTGTGGGCTCCTCAAACTTCAGTTGATTATTACTAACACATGAGCTTTCTAGAACAACTTATAAAACAGATTGATTTTAGGTCATATGTCATTGTATTAGCAAGACAACCTTCTCAATTTCTAATCTCAGAGTAAGAGGGGATTAAGGAAATAGGGATTTTTTTTCCTGATTTATTTCTGTGTGTGTGTGTGTTTGTGTGAGTGTGTGTACACATTGTCCTTCTTTCCAATATATTTGAGCTCTGTAAATACAAAAGGAATCTAGATAATAGTCCCAGACAATGAAATTATTCACAGTGCAAGGCAGGGAGGCAACGTCTTCCTTGACAGTGTCACTGTAACACTTTGCATGGGTCACTTTCTCTTTGAATACTTATAAAATTCTCCTTTAAAACTAACAACAACAACAAAACAGTTTCTTCTCGTGTAAGTCCGTAGCCTGCACTATCTCAGTAGAACTGCACTTGGATGGGAGCTAGAACAAAAGAGGGAGATTGAATTCCCATCCCTACCAGCTATATGCTGGATAATAAATTGGTCCAATGGTAGGGTAGTTGTGGAAAACCCTAAAACTACCCAAGAGTTTCAGATAGAGAAGTCGGAGTGGATCTCCTCATGTCGTGGAACACTGACATGGAGTAAAATTCTCAATTTGAAAAGACTCTTGGGTATAGGGGTTGGGACCAGAAACTCCCAGAGGTTAGGCTGGGTCCTTGGGCTTCCACCACTTTGTCACCCAGTTCGAGCTGATTGTGTCATGCCAAGAACTTGGAGGTCCCCAGTGGGAAACCGAATTGTCTTATATCTTGGAAGGTAGCGTCTACTTTTGCCATCAAAATGGAAAAACCCAAGCTGAACCACGTGACCTCAGTTAGAAGGCGAATGATGAACATAAATGCAGAATGGGCCTCCAACGAGTACATTCCAAAATTAACAGATAGCAGTCTTGTCCCTAAGTAGAGAAAGGAAACAATTATGGGCTCTTGGGTGTTTATGAAAGGGGATTTGGGGAATTTCAGTCTAGGAAATATGGGTGGTCCCAAAGAAGTACTTGTTAAGGCGTGTGCCCATCAGAAGTATCATAGAGGAATGCATCTGAAATTCCCCTGGAAGTTGGAACGATCAAATGGGCCTGGGATTTTTTTTTTTATTAAATAGAAATGAGAAAATAAGACAAAGATTTAGCAAAGAGACTCAAATACAGTTTTATTCAGTTCTTATAACTTCAGTTTTATTACACTAGTCAAAAAAATCTTTTGAAACCATTTAATAATAATGTTTCAGAAAGAATCAAGACTGGTTCAAAGTCACAAGCTACAGATAAAGGATCAGCAGTTTAAAAAAATCAGGTATGCCTGACCTAAACTCATGTTTTCCCCTGCAAGGAAGAGAAAGGTCAAAAGTTATAAAAGACAGGAAGAAAACCTAGTTAACTGAGCCTTAATATAGGCCAAGTTCCAAGGTGGACACTTTATAGATGCATTTATTTTTATGATGTAGTCTTTAAAAAAAATGAGTTTATTTTTGTTTTGCTGGAAAACTGTGGCTCCCTATGGAAGTCTGAGGGTCCCACAGCTCATGATTCCAACCTGCCCCTGTCATTTTCTTCCAGCATCACCTCTTGGGTTCTCTGGCTCTATGACTCAGATGTGCCTCTAAAGCTGCGCAATCTCATAACTGACATTGGAAGTACATACTCCCAAGGTCACCGGAGCTGCTAGTGCTCCTTCCGAAGTAGAGGCCACTTGTCAGTCTGAATGGGGAACCAGAAGGGCTTCTCCTCCACAGCCAGAGGACCTGGACCCTGCTTAATCCAGGCTTGCATTTCTGCCTCCAAGCTCCCCGTCCTCATGCTGCATAAAGAGAAAAGGTTCCCGCCCACCTCTTTCCTAGTTCAAAGTTTAGCAGAAGAAACTTGGAGCCCAAGCCCAGCTGCACTTCCCAGCCCTTCTAGTGACTCCCACACAGTAGCTTTTCCGAGGCAGAAACACACATCCTCCTGCCAGCCCACAGGCCCACTCTGTGTACACATCAGACTCTAGTTCAGGGCCTCATACCGGCTCTACTGGTCACTGGGTTTTGCTAGATCCACTCTGATAAGTTTGCTAACTTAGGAATTGCTCACAGGAAAATTGGAATTATAGGGAATGGTGGATAGTTGTGATTCCTTTCATCTCAAAAGTCTTCTGAACTCCATATGCAAAATTATAAAAATAACCTACACTATTCCCAAATAGCCCTCTGTGTCTAGAGGCTTTTCATCTGTGGATTCCATCACTCTAGAAAATATTAAACAGCAACCCAAAATTGTATCTTTACTGAATATGTGTGGACTTTTTATCGTCATTCTCTAGACAATAGAACATAATGACTATTTCTATAGTTTTTATGATTTATAAGTAGTCCAAAGTGGTTTAAAGTACACAAGAGTGTTTCACAGGTTATGTGCAACTACTACAGTATTTTTCTTTTTTTGTATTGTTTTGTTTTGTTTTTTGAGACAGGGTCTCGCTTTGTAGCTCTGGCTGGCTCTGAGCTCACTATGTAGTCCAGGCAGGCCTCGAACTCAGCAATCCTCCTGTCTCTGCCTCCTGAGTGCTGGGGTGACAGGCATGAGCCACCACGCCTGGCACTGTGGTATGTGGTATTGATTGCTGGTGGGCGTGAGTCCACGCCCAGCACTGTATGTGTTTACCGGGGATCGAACTCAGGACCTTGTGCTTTCGAGGCAGGCGCCGGAACCACTGAGCTAACCCTCCGGCCCTACAGTATTTTTCTTAAGGGACTTTAGTATCCACAGATTTTGGTATCCTTAGGGGTTCTGGAATTAATTCCTGGCCCAGATACTGAAAGATGACTATAGTTCACTTCACAGTGGGAAATAAAATTTACCTTGTCTTGTGCCAGATTGTCCCTACATAGATAAAAATTCTGAAGCTCAAAGAAGCTATTAATAAAGAAGGAAAAAACAAAGGAAGAAAAGAGAAAACTTACCTAAGTTCTTGAAGCAGAGATTCAAACCCATGTTTGATTATACCATGCCTCAAAGAAAGGAATTATCTGAGATTCCAAGTAAGTGGAGATTCATTCCGAGGTGCTGTCCCGGAACAAGCTATCACAGCGTGAGAAACTGAAGCTGCTTGAAAGGCCACTGGTGGACACAGCGGTTCACGGTGCCTGTTTAGCCTCGGGTCTCAGTCATTCCCTCAACTGAGCCCGGTGGCCCGACGCAGTCACTCCGGATGATTCCATTCTCCAGACGTGGACCCGACAGCCGAGTCCAGCCCTCACAGTTTCAGCTACGGTCAGTGAATCGAATTTCCCAGCTGGGGCTCCAGACACTGAAGAGCAGAGAAGTCCTCTCTGCCCTCACTCTGGTCCGGACCCCTGATGCATAGTCCTTGAGCGCAGTGAGATGGCTGCTCCATCGCTCAGTAAGTTCTGGAGTCACTTGTCATGTCATCAGGAAGGCCAGAGATCAGTGACCCTGAAAAACAAAGGTTTTTGTCATCCCGGTAAATAGCATTAAAATGCTAAGAAGTACATTTTGTCACAATGACATGTTCATGTTATAATTTTTGGCCAAGGGGACTGAACGTGCACATTATGAGCTCACCGTGAGCTTTGTGTTGTTCATGCAGGGGCGGGGAGGACCTTTGCTAGCGATGGTGGAACATCTGGACATGCGATTCTCCACCTTGGAAAAATGTTGTTGAATCTCTAGGGAAAAACTGAACATCTAGAAAAAGCCTTAGCAGTATCTTACCAAGTCTTTTCATTTTTTTATGGGACAACTAAAACACCTTTCTCCTAGGTCTGAATTACGCTCTGAAATTTTAATACATATTCTACAGTATGCAGCTAGTAGGATGAAGAAAAATGAAATAGAATAATAGGAAAAATGAGACAAGTCTCTCAAGTATAAGACAAAGATTTATATACGTTGAATCAACTTTCATTTTATATGTATATTTTAAAAATAAACCAGAAAATTCCTCTTAGCTTGACAGGTATGTCTGTGTCATCTAACATAGGTGTGATTTGTACATGTATGTTCATAGCCATGGAAAACATCCTTCTTTTAGGTTTCTTAGCTATATGGAGTTAAAATATGAAAATGAAATATTTGAATGGCATGTTTTTTCTATCTTAGTATCACATGGCAAGTGCAAGGTCCTGAGTCTGATCTTTGGTTCCGCAAAACAAACAAACAAATAAAAAACATAGTAGCATGTAAATAAAGTCAGGCAGGACGAATAACTTATATTTTTTGTATGCTGTGCATTGCTATAGTTAAACATTTATTCATGAATGTACTGTATTTATTTCATAGTATAAATTAAACACCCTTTCTATCTCAGGCTTGATCCTGAGTACCAAAAATAACATAGTGGACAAAAGAAACACTATTTTTGACTTCATTAAGCTAAAATTCTCATGGAAGAACTTAAACTAATACACAAATAAATAACAAGATCTACAACTTGTGAGGGCTCAGTGAAGAAACAGGGGTTTTGAAACATGAGGTCATGTAAAAAATAGTAGAGCAGATATCTTTGTTCTGCTGCCCACAACCTTCCTTCTACTGGACAGCCTGGTCTCCTTTAAAGGAAACTCCTTCCTGGACAGAGGTACTACTGGTTTCCCCTTATGGAAATGAAGGGACTAGAACCTTCCTTGCCTCACTCTGCTGTGGAGAGGAAGTGGCTATGGCCGCATGAGTGAGATGTGGCCAGTCAGGATCTTGATTTCTGCTGGACAGATTTTTCACAGGTCTTATGGTACCTGGTGAACCAGTCCATACCTCCAAAGAGGCTTTTTCTGTGGATAATGGTTAATTGTGCCTGTCAACGTGGGTAGGTCAAGGTACCAAATATTTGAGCAAACATAATTCTAGATGTTCCTGGATAGATATCTTACATGATGTTAACATTTAAGCTAGTAGACTTTGAATAAGCAGATGGCCTCCATAACGTGGATGCCTTAATCCAGAGAAGACTGACCTTCCTTGAGGAAGAAGGATTCTTCTAGCAGGCAGCCTCCTACTCAAAAGCAGCATCAACTTAAGAGTCTCCAGTCTTTCACCCGAACTCACTTGTAGATTTCAGAGCTACTTGTGTGATAGACAGTTAATAGAGAGACAGTAGGTAGAGGAATGATAGATACCGCATGGATTCAGCTTCTCTGGAGAGTCCTAATATACCACAGATTTTCCTCCTGGACCTCTGCCCTGCCGTTTCTTCCTCTCCCAACCCTCCCTTGTTGTCCTGTGCTGTTCTGAAGTTGATACATATGTCCCTCAAACACTGACAAAATAATAGCCCCAAGATGAAAGCGTCAGAGTGGCCCCAAAAACTAGTATCCATAAAGACACAATCTAAATTTCACATCTGCCTCTCTTGGAACAAACATCCGGTCAGTGAACTTGCTTCTGTTCCTGTGAACAGAGGTGTTTGCACCCGTGTTCCTGCCTCAGCTAATACCAGATTATAGCTTTTGAAATGGATCACCTCTCTAATATCTTTTGCTTAAGGTATTTTCCAGTCTCTGTTCGCCTCTAGTAAATCATGTAGCTACTCAGAATATTTTTGGCATTCTCACATTAATTTTTTTGATTTATGTGTTATGACTGCAACTTGCCCAGCTCTCTCCAGCAAGGTCCTTTGGAGCTGAGATCACGTTTTCCGCTCTCAGGCCACTCACGGCGGCTCTTCCAGGGCGCTCCCTGTGAGGGCTGCTTGGTCCTGGTCCCTTGAGGTAGTGGAGGTTCAGTGTCGCCTCCAGAGATCAGATCGGACCAACCCACCTCCAGCCTGAGAATTATGCTTCCTGTGGTTGTAGGAGGAACCTGTGAATGGAAGCATCTTCGCCGATCGACCTCTAAGTATTGTAAATATATTAATGTATTGTTTCATCTTTGAAAGACAATTTCCTGACAGTTATTTACGAAGAAAAATCAGGCCAAGGATTTAGCTCAAGTGGTACTGCGCCTACCTTGGAAGCACGAGGGTTTGATCCCCGGCACCACAAAAGTAAATAATAAATACAAATAAAAGTCTAGTAAAGGCAAAACATTGCAGCGGCTTCTTTCAAGGACAAACTTAGCTAAAGAAAATCTGAAAAGAGAATACAGCTGTTTTTATTTTCAGCAAATTGTGTGATTTTTTTTTTCCTTTTTGTTGGGACTCAGTCTATCTAAGGTGAAGATATGGAAACAGTGTCCGCTCCCATCGCTGGCCGACAGAGAAGGTGGGGGAGGGGCAGGAAGTCGGGAGGGGAACTTGAAGCTGTGTGTTTAGAAGGTCAAGAGAGCAAGAGGATCAAAGCAGCCAGAAGGTGCCGGCTCATCTCACGCTTTTCCCTCCCGCTTCACGCTTTGCTGTGCGTGAAGGAAATCGAGTAGGGGGCTGATGCAGGTGGTAGAGGTTTCCAGGGCGGTTTTTCAGCATATTTATCCTGAAGGCCAAACCTCCAATTCCTCTAGAACAAGGCAGTAATTTTAAAGTACAAACCATTCCCAATCCGGCAAAATAGTCCAAAGCAGCTCCCTACCTGGCCTGAGCTTGAAGTTAGGTTTACTAGGAGCAGAAAAGAGAGTTCCAGATATGCATCTAGAATTTATCTGAATTTGCCTTTTTCTGACATTTTAGAAGTTTATAAGAATAAGTAGCAATAAAATAGGACACAAAGCTAAAGAAAGTCACAGTATTAAAGTTTATATTGCTATGTGCTATCAACACCCAACCCCAATTTCAATTAATAATTATTTATAAAGCCAGAGAAAAAGATGAATTTGGTGAAAATTGCTGGGGCAGGACCCAAGTAATGATGGCATGATGGTCTTCTCTAGGCACAAAAAGAGAAAAGCAGTCTCCATTGTTTTCAACTCTGCTTTGAATTTATTACAGAGACCATTAACTGCCAAGCTCAGATGCAAAAAGCAATGAGACAATAAAGGTAAAATTTAAGGCATGTGAAAAAGAATTTGGCTTCCAGAGTAACTTTCTCATTAAATTACTATCCTCAGACTCATTTTCATCACAGTCCAAGTTACTGGCTTTTACTGTGAGAGCCTAATAGGCAAAGCAGGGAAAATCTCGTTCCATTACAGAGCTCCAAGCACAGTGATTACCCTACTTCAACGCATCGTACAAGCTGAGAGCGGCCATAAACCCCACCATGATCATCATCAAGCAGTATTTATTACCCAGCTCTCTGCAGGTGGTACCTAGTAAGTATTCTGCAAAGTGCGTTTCTGTGGCTGCACAGAACATGACAGAAACCTGGCTCCCAAATCAACTCCAGCTTTTAAAAGTGCCAAACCCAACTCCTATCTAAAAAGTAAGGTTGATACCTCAGTTTCAGGTTCGTAAGGACCTGGGAGGCCTTGCACAAGTCACCTTACCTTCCTGAGCTTCAGTCTTATACAGAAGGAAGAGCAGCAGTAGTGATAAGAACAAAGATAATGGCTATTAACAGTCACTGTGGAGGAGGCTCTGTTCAGAGCAGTTCACGCCTACAGCTCTTTAACACCCAGCAATTGGTGAAGAGGACGCGCAGATTTCATTCCTCAATTGTCAGGGGCCTTGAGTGTATAGACAGTTCTTTTGTTTAATTGAATTCTTTATTGGTACATTTTATATACAGCTCACAATCACACTCAACATTGGGGAATTTTTACCAGTATACGACATGAGTTAATTCTTATTTTTACCCATAGCCTTACCCACCCCACAGCCCCCCATATACATGTGCTTTCTTTCTCTTTTCAAATCATATTTATTCTTTCCCCTCCTTACTTTCCCCTACCACGCTCCCTTTGAATATTTCCTATTTCACAAAATGTATCATACATTCTAGAATTCATTTACATCTATAAAGCTATAATCATAAAAATACCATACTTCCCGAGTCCTGTGAGTCATTCTAGAGAAGAGTTTAACTCCGGGAGGTGCAGGGGATCACAGGAACACTCAGATTTGTGATTGACTGGGCAGAAGTGTGAGAAACCTGGGAGCCCCATCCAAAGCTAATGCCAGGAAGTGAGGGAGTGAGGGCGGTCTCAGTAAGGGACTGAGTCTTATTTTCTGGGGTCTATGCTAATCTAGGCAGAGTCAGAATTGAACTGAATTGGAGGACATCCCATTGGTGCAAAGAGTTGAAAAATTAGGTTGTTGAGGAAAAAATGAATAATATCCTCAATGGCTAATTAAATGACTAAGTCAAACTGATAGGTAAAAAGCGTGACCTCAAATAGGAATTGTATACTTTGGTGTGTAACTTGTGAGGTAAAATGTATCAGGAAAAAAAAAAGAAACAGAGTTCTTACTTCTAACATCGTTTAGGAATTTTCACCAACTATCTGACTCTACTTTGAATGAGAAGATGTATAGTTGTTTTATAAGCCATGTCTGAAATTTCCCATGAAGAATCTGCATCTTTAGGAAAAAGTTCTTTGAAGATTCTTTCCTTAGAAGAGAAAAAAATGTATATATTCTAGGCGAGGTTGTTATAAAATTTTACATAAACATAAAATCTATTATAATATTTTCTTTTTAAAATGTTCTGTTTAGCATTGAGAACACTCTGCAATGTTTAATACTAAAATACCTATTAAAAAGTGAAAAAATTATTCTGCTTTCAATCACTACTTCTGTAGTCTAAATGCTCTGGAAAAAACTTGGACTTAGATAAACGAGATGAGAAAGAAGCCAGAGGAAAAGAAGCAGGGAAGGAAGGAGGTGGGGAGGAGAGCGGGGCCTCCCGGCTGCTCTCTCCATAGGAAGGATGCTTCCGCATCGATTTGCAGTCATTGTTCTGTCAGGTATTAATGTGATCTAATGAAACATCAACCTCTATTTTGATCTGTTGCTGCTGCAGTACCCTCAATTTATTAGGCACTCACTCGCATCTCAAAACACAACAATGCTTTGAAGGATGATTGGCCTCCTCTGATCAAAGCAAATTTCATTAGCTGAAATAGCTTGACTTATAGCTGGCCCATAAAATAGAATTGCAAAAAAAAATTAATGTCCGTATAAAAATACCTGCCAAAGACCGCAATAATGTTTAGTCTTCTTTAGAACACACACACACAATGAAGATTGGGTGGCTAAATAATTTCTTATCTAAATGAAAAACCTTCTGCCTAGTAGCCACAGAAAAATTTTTCATGTATAATAAAAATCTCTCGAAACATTACCACATAAACACAAAACTTACTAAACTAAAACAAATGGATAAAGTATAGGGCTTAACTTTAAGCTCACAGTGCATAGGATTTAAATATGGCTGATTCTTAGGATTTGGTGATTAATAATCCATATCACAATATTTTTTTCCAATCCTGGTTTTTCAGGAATTTTCTTTCCTCGTCTGCATGTAAGTGACTTTACTGCTTTTTCTGTCAACCAGTGAGTTTGGGCAAGGGATACAAAAGAAGATCTAGCCAGGTTCTTGTATTTGATCAATTTCTTAAATCTTAGTTGAAAAATTCCTAACCATAGACTAAGATGTGTTTCCAGATGCTTGATATTTTATGATTCTACTGTTCCATTATCATTTGCTAAGAAGATACAAAAGTCAAAGTTATTTATAATAATTTTATGAGAGCAAATCATATCTATTTTCCTAATTGGGCAAAGTGAAGGAAAGTGATTTGCAAATGTATTAATCAAATAGTCAATGACTTTCAAAGAAACCAGTTCATGAATTCAATCCCTACTACATCTAAAATAGTTTTTATATTTTTAAATTTTTATCTGGATTCTTTGCTCTGTTTTACCTACTCAAATTTAACCTGCATTGCAAAAAATCATTATACTTTTGCTAATTTTAATAGATTTATCATATGTACTATAAATTATCAATGACTCAAAAAGTTGGAAGATACTTGCATTCAAGACACTTAAGTAAAGATCAGATTTGAGAAATTGTAACTGGAGGAAAGTTTTCCCACAGCCCACTATAATCGAACAACCCAAATTTTAGATGATTAGGAACTGTGGGACTGAAACTGAAAAAGAAATTCCACCCATGGATTGTAGTATAAACTCCTGTCTGAGAGTTCCCCTGCCTTTTCTGAAGACCTGCTGGGTTGGCTCATTTTCCTCTGCCATAGGATGATACCTGAGACCAAGTAATACATGAAGAACAGGCATTTCTTTAGCTCAAATTTCCAGAGGCCGGGAAGTCCAAGAGCATGTTACTGGCATCTGCTCAGCATCTGGCGAGAGATTTCTTGCTGCATCGTAACAGCATGGGCATCAGATGGAGAGACGGACCAAGGATACTAGCTTCGGGTCTTTTCCTCTTCTTATACAGCCACCAAAGACACACATCACCTCCCTCATAACCTCATCTAATCCTAACTACCTGTCAAACCCCCATCTCCAAATACCATTGGCATGAGTTTGGGGATTGTCTCCAACACCTCTCCTTTTGGGAACACAGTAGGACCATAGCACCTGCCCAGACATGGCCTCATAACTCCCCGGCCAGCAGCTACCTAAGTCATTTCCTTGTGGTTCACCCCTCATGTGTCTCCTATGGCCCCATATCTCCGGGTGAGACCCAGCACCCTCACCATCCGCCTCCAGCCACTTCTCCTTCTTTCTCCTTTTCCTGTTCAAACCACCTTCCATTTCTCTAGGAAAGGTCTTCCCTTGTATCCAGTCTTCCCGTCTCCCCTGGAGCCATAAAGGCAGACATATGATAGATAAAATCAATTACTAATAAAGAATTATAAAGGAGGAGGCTTTAGAAACCTCTCTGCCTGTGTCACTCCCATCCAACACTTCATTAAAATTATTTTTTTGGTTTTTATTTTATAAAAAATAAAACTAAATTGCATAAATAAGAATATAACAATAGACACTTCACTGTGTATCATTATCTTCAAAACAGTTACTCAGAGTACATGTCATAAAGCAAAAAGATTCTTAGGAAAAAGAAAACAATGCACAGCTTTCTAACAAAGATAAGTTAGGAGTATAAATGGAATCAATTACCCTATACATTGAAATATATACTGCCATAAAAAGATCAATTTGAGTCTTTCCTAGGTAGGTGGATGCAACTTGAGAACACAATGTTAAGTAACATAACATAATGTTAAATATTTTATTAGCTCAAAGGACTACTATCTAGAATATATAAAGAACTTAAAAAATCAGCCCTCCCAAATCTAAGACCCAATTTAAAAAATGGGCATCTGAAATGAACAGACATTCTTCAGAAGAAGAAGTGGAGGCAGCAAAGAAATGTATGAAAAAATATTCATTATAAACATTTTCAAACTGTAGATTATTTGAAAATGTTATCCTAAACATCTACAAAGCCTAGATTCTACCATTGACATGTTATTATGCTTACTTCCTCAGTTATCAAACTCATCTATCACCCTATTCATTCATTAAGTCCATGCCATTTTTATATATTTTAGAATAAATAGCAAACTTTAATATCCCTTTCTTTACGTGCCTCAGAATGTATAATAATAAATTAGAACTTAACATTTGGTTCTAACTCTTTTTAAGGAAAATTTCATCAGTCAAATGTCCAAATTTTAATGGTAGCATTCAATGAACCTTGGCAAACACACCCACCTGGGGGGCCTCAGGTCTCCAGCGGGGTCCCGGTATACCTAGAGGTCTCTCGGACCCCTTCCCTTCCCAGGCAGTCCTTGCCTTCTTGCACCACAGATGCAGCCATGAGATGATTGCTTTTTCCCCATAGATTAGTTCTGCTTATTTCAGAAATTCATAATGTGAGATTATAAAGTATACATTCTTTCGTGTCTTTCAGCTCAAATATGAATCCTCATTGTTACATTAACTGGTGATAGATTGTCTTGCTATTGAAAAGCACGTCAGTGTACAAGTATGCTACAGTCTGCACACGTTCTCTCATTGATGGATATCTGATGTGAGTGGCTCACACTAGGACTGTACTCTCTTTGCTTCTCATTTCTTTTTGTTATTGTCAAAAAACTGAGGGCAAACCGCTAAACTCATTTCATAGTCTGTCAGGTCATGACCTGTGGTTTTAAAACACTGAACTGAATAATGGTAAGAAAGAAGATGACTCAGTTTCAAAACTGAACAATTGGGAGAATGGTGGTTTTGTGTATTTAAAAATATTTCATTGAGAGGGCTCAGCTTTCTGGAGATAAACCTACAGCAGCTAAATCTTTCCCAGTAAATGTCTTCAAGTATGTTCTATCAACCCCTCAGGCCCTGGCAACTTTTTAATTTTTCTTTCTACTTTTAATAGATTATAGGAGAACAATATTGAATAAAGAACACTTCTTTATTACATGCTGTCATCACCCAGTGCCTTTTAAAATTTATCAGTAATGTAATCAACTTATAAATGTTTCCACTAAACTAAAGAATTAGACTAATGATAAATAACACATCTACCTATGCTCCCTTCCCCTATCTTACCTCTGGTCACCAGTTACTAATGTGATGGATATTATAAATTATGTTTAGCACTCCCTTCTCTTTAAATAACTATTTATCACAAGTCTTACTTTAAAACAGTTATAAAGATTTATAAATAGGACCAGCTTTTTAAAAGCTCAAAATTTTATTACTATTCATGCCCATCTTTTGATATACTGCAGTTCATTTTCATTACTGTTTAATTTTCCATTGTAGGAGTCAGTGATATATGTTCTTTATTCATTTTTTCCTCTTTTGTTTTTGTTTTTGTTTTGGCCATGAACATTTGGTTTATTCCCAGGTTCCTCTTTTATCTTGCAACAACTACCAAGTTGTTGTTACAAACCTTTTGTACCTTTCTTCTGGTGTACATACATATTCATGACTTTATCTTGATATGTATCTCACAATGGAATTATTTGGATAGGAAGCATGAATAGCTTCAACAATACAAGATAATTTTTAAGTGATTTGTCCATTTACCTCCCTCTAGCTAGGTAGTAGAGTTATTGTTGTTTAATATACTTGGTATCTGACTTTTGTCCAGTGCTTTTTCTATAGAATGGTCTGATTCTATTTTTTCAAACTTAGTCATGGAAATTTGGAAGCTTTTATATCATACGGATGTCCCTCTTGCCAAAGCTTCTTCTTCATCATCCCTTAAAACCCGCTGCTCTGACAGGGAGGGCAGGTCCAGGGATCTTTTATACATGACTCCTGCTTTCATTGCCATGCTTACCTTCTGGTCTTAGAGTACATAAGAGGAACAGAGGAGGCAGAAGTATCTGTACTGGGTGGCCTCAGATCACATTTTACAATTTTTGGTTGCTGCTAGGATGAGGATAGAGAGAGTTTGGAGAATGTTTATGCATTAGATGTGGTTTGTCCAAAAAGTGTTCATGCATCGGAAGCTTGGTCCTCAAGATAGCAATGTTTAGAGGTGGTGGGACCTTTAAAAAGTAGAGCCTGGTGGGGCTGGGGATGTAGCTCAGTGACACAGTGCCCACCTCACAAGCACAAGGTCCTGAGTTTGATCCTCAATAACCCCTCAAAAGAGTAGAGTCTGGTGGAAAATCTGTGGGTCATTATGGGTACTTCCCTCAGAGGTGATTGACATAATTCTGGTACCTCATTCACTCCCAGCTTCTGGTCAGATCAGTCGCTCTCTTCGCATATGCTCACACTATGGTGATATCATCTCTGATGAAGTCCTCACCTGAGCTGAGCCAGTACCAGAACCACGCCCTTGAACTTTCAAAACAATGAACCAAGTACATCTCTTCTTTTTAATACTTGTCCAATCTCGGGCATTTTGTGATAGTAACAGAAAATGGACAAATATGTAGCATGGTGAAGACAGGTGTGATGCAGCTTGAAATCCAGCAGATTCTGCTGAACTGGTTCATCAAACCCCTAGGGAAAGTTCCCAACTCCTAACAGTAGCCTCCAGGACCTTATAATGGGGGTTATTTAGTATCTCACTTCCAGCTCAGACCTTAATCACAATTTTAACACCTACATCATCCCATCATAGAGAGCAGTCCAGGTGAAAGGAAAGAGGAGTCACTTTCAAAACACTGATTTTACATTGCTAGTGAGATATCAGATGTGATTTCCAAGTAAACAACTGGTAGCAGAATTTAGACCTTAAGAAAGCAGTGGGGGCTACAAATTAAACCTTGGAAAATGGCCAGATTGCCACTTAAAGATAAATTTTATTATACTCATTTTATGGATGAAAAATCTGAAGCTCAATTGGTATAAATAATTCACTCGAGATCTCATAGTTAGTCGGAAGCACAGAGAAAATCTGTCTCTGAAATTGTGCGACTACAAAATTCTGCGAGCATATGACAACGTCACATGAGGGAGGGAGAACACAAAGAAGAAGGAGAAGGGAGCACCTAAAGCAAGAATAATTTCTTTTGGGAAGCACGGATTTAAGATTGCAAATGAGAGTTACATAAACTGAATTAATTATCCTTTAGACAATCTGCTTCTTATAACTCAGAGAATAGAAGGCTTCTCGTGTCTGTTAAGATAGGATTGTTTCCTAAAGAAAAACCATTCATAAGAAATAGCAAAGGTGTCAAGACATGACCAAGAGAGGGACACAGTACAGGAAATGGTCCCAGAGGGCTCCGCCAGTGGAGAAGAGATGAAAGAGCACCAAAGAGAAAAGGGGTGTCAGTGTCCACACAAGCTCTGTGCAGAACCAAGGGGAGAAGGAACACTGGTCCAAGAACTCCCCTTTTCCAGTTTATTTCCAGAGCATGCATCCGCACTGTGAAAATACATTGTACAGTCTGCTCTTCGGCTTCACTCACCCATGGTCACTATGCAGCCAGCCACCGTCGGCTTGGCTTCCCTACTCTTTGCCTCAAAGAGAGGATAAATACGTTGGGAATATCCACCCCCTCCAACTCTCCCATATCAAACTTCAGTTTAATTTAAACCAGTTTATATTCATCAATTTCTGATGCAGTTTTCCATAGGAGTAAAGACCGCACAGTCGGTTTTGGAAGTTGCTATCAGATTTGTAATCCCACAAGACCAGAAATGGTTTTTCTACTGTGGCGTGAACTCCAAGGACATCAATAATGCTTTGTGGCCGTTTGGTGCCTCGGAGTCCACTATCCGCCTTCGCTCTGGACACTGCTGAGGGGGTGCTACAGAGAAAAAGCAAGGAAGGAGCCAAATAGTCAAGACCTCAAGGGAGACAAAGTAGCGATTCGGTGAGCAGAGGATGGTATTCTGTGTCGAGACACTCTGGGGTAGTCAGATCTGGAAAAGGAGGAAAGACTATTTCCTGTTTTGTAAATGTAAGTACACTGAGATGACCAAAAGATAGATTATATTTAAAAGCTATTGCAAATGTAAAATGTGGGCTAACTGTAGCAGGTAATTAAAAATATTAATAATCTTTGAAAGAAAGAATAAAAAGGTAGGAAGATGAGTGCTTTGGCTTCTTAAAAGTATGGGCTGTTAATTCATTCCATTATACACAGTCAGAGTTCGCACACTTTAGAACACAGTGAAACCAGCCACAGACGATGAAGAGAAACCGAAACAGCCTTCTCAATATATTTCTATACAAATGTCCTTCGCTTTAAGACTTAATCATCCTTATAAAACTGCACAAATTGACAACAGATGTGAGTGACTAGAGAAAATAACTTTCCAAGTTAACTTCTAGCTTCAGGGTCACAAAACATAGCGTACCCCAACATATCTACTTTTTAAATGCTCTACTCTTTTGTAGCTTCACTTTTAAAAATGCTGACATTTCAAATGCAACTGAAAGCATAAACAAGGGGGTCCTTAATAACTGGTGATGTGCCTGGCAGGACAGATACCATCTGTCTCTTCTTTCCCCACTGACTGAGTTCATGCCCAAGTTATACGTGAAGTTTGGATGGGAGAGTTAAATTTTCAGTCCTAATTTCCCCTCTCCTGTACTTCTGATTCTCTCAGATAATCTTTGTTTAGAACGGAGACAGGGACATGGGAAACGATTGCCTATACAGCCTCAGTGAAATGAGAAAAGTGTGGAAAGCCACGTGGCCTTCTTGAAACCTGCAGCTTAGATGAGCTCCTGCGCACTGTGAGCAGAGCACTCCATCGCTGGCTTGTAAGAAATCAATTCAATGGGAAACGCTGTGACCCTTTCTCTCTCCCCGAAGTCTGCAAATGCATGGATGCTCACTAACACCTGCCTGAGAAAAGAGGACCAAGAGACCACCTAGGGTCTCAGTTTTTCCTTTGTTCCTAGACAAAATCCCTTTGTTAAGAGTCTGATTTGTGGGCCGGAGGGTTAGCTCAATGGTTCTGGTGCCTGCCTCGCAAGCACAAGGCCCTGAGTTCGATCCCCGGTAACCACATACAGTGTGGGCGTGGAGACTCACGTCCCACCACCAATCAATACCGCATACCACAGTGCCGGGCGTGGGTGGCTCACGCCTGTCATCCCAGCACTCGGGAGGCAGAGGCAGGAGGATTGCTGAGTTCCAGGATTGCCTGGGCTACATAGTGAGCTCAGAGCCAGCCTGAACTACAAAGCGAGACCCTGTCTCGAAAAAAAAAAAAAAAAGAGTCTGATTTGTGATCCTGAGGTTGACTAAGATGAAGAAAAAAAAAGCTTTAAATGATGAAGGTAATGTAAAGATTTGAGTTTATTAACAATTCAGGGAGTGTTTAATTCTGGACTGAGTTCATTTGAGGGGTGTACGTACATATCACAAAGAAATATCTGGGAGTTCTCAGTCCCTCATCTGAGATGCACAATAGACTAGTAAAATAGTTGGCAATCTCAGTGGTTTCTTTAATTTGATTGGAAGGCTGTTCCTTCAATATTGACTTTCAAGCTTTATCTTGACTTTTTTTTATTGGCCTGGCCTTCCCAAGGAGCTGGTTGTCCAAGTGATGAATGCTGTGCATCATGATAAAATAAAGCTTTTAAAATAAGCAGTAATGAATGCACTGGCTTTGTAGGTTTAACCTTTACCTGCTGGAGAAATAGGGGCAGGAATGTCTTCCTCAGGAATCATCAGAAGAGAGTGTTAATCTATTCACATCTTGTTCATGTTTGTTGGGATGCAATTGGTCCACTTCATACAAATATTTTCAGTCCACTGGCTTCTCTGGGTTTTTTTGAGTCAGGGTCTCACTTTGTAGCTCAGGCAAGCCTTGAACTCAGCAATCCTCCTGCCTCTGCTTCCCAAGTGCTGGGATGACAGGCATGCGCCACCATGCCCAGCTACATTGGATTTTTAAAGGAAAGAAAAGAACGCCACACTCTCCCCACTTTGCCAGTTGGTACATGGTGTGTATAGACCATTCCTTTGCGAATGTTCTCATAAACTACCAAACTCACTTGCCAGTAATTTCCTGGAAGGATGTATTTAGTTAGATGGAAATGATTATGCCCTTTTTAGTTTGGGCACAACATTCAGTCTTACCCCAACCTGAAACCTGACATATCAACCTCTAATTATCAACAGTTCTGTCAATTCAGCATAAAAAGTTCTCAGCTGTAGTTTGGTGACTTGATGACAAGCAGCAGCTTGCGCAAGGTGGGTACACAGTGATACACATGGTGAATCCACTTGCCCTTTGTAGGAAATCATGAAATGGAGGGAAACAAAAGCCATCTATGAAGGAAAGAAAACTCTAAGGGGATGTAAGTGGCTCATTAGGCTAACACAGTCGGCTTCCCCATGTAGGAAAATGGGATTTGAGGCCCCAGGAATAAATGAAAAAAAGTTGTTTTGACTGATCATGGTATCTTTCATGAATAAGGATCTGTGCACACATACCACATGTGAACACACATGCATACACGCACATGTACACTCAAACATCCACACCTACATCCACACCAAGAGCTCAGTAAATGGGTATGCTGTAGCCAAGAAAGGAAAGGGTAGGAACAGCAGGAGCAGGTTGGTTGGCAGAACTGTACAGAAAAAGACAAATATACACAGCATGCAGTATGTGTGCTTGGCTCCAGTCTGTGCAATTAGTGCTTCTATTTACAGCAAACCCCCAGTACCAGCAATTTAAAAGTAAATGACAACTAGTTTGAGACTGTTTGGTCAGAATACAAAACTGAACCAAGGTAGGTTCTAAAGCTGATTAACTAGCCCACTTTTTTTTTTTCCTTCCTGCTAATTGCTGAATACATTTGCTGGTTCCTGGCATTGATTTGCTGGCTTCTAATTCAGAGTATGAGTTTAAAATATTAATCTGCAAACTTCTCATTTTCTTTATTGGTCAATACAAGTCATGACAAATTGTGCTACATAAATTCTGCATTTTAATGTTTCCTTTTTTATCTTTTATCTGATTCTTCCATCTATTTTATATATTTGCTCCATCCCTTCCCCCCACAGACTACATATTTATTCTTCCTGCCGCTAAATGTTCTTAGAGCAACATCAGTCAGAAAAATGAGAATATGAATAGCAGAGATGAATGGATGGCACTTGGGGCGTCGGGGGCACAGTGCAGGGGAGTGCCCTGCTGGAGAATGGAAGCCCAAGGGAAACGCGGGGAAGGGCACCAGGAGGAGGATCAGGCCGATTCCTTCCTACCTAGGAGCTTCCCCCAAATACCTTGTTGGGTAAGCACTGGGTCTAATGTTTGACAACATGATTCTCCTTAGAGTTTGTGACTAATCTGATTTTACAAAGATGCCAACAACCTGTCTGTTTGTTGAAGAATATTGTTCTGGGACTACAAAAACGAAATAGAAAAGGTAGTCGATCCAAGCAGACACGCAGTGCCAGATCCTGAAGCCTTTCTTTACAACTGTGGTATAAATTAAATTCTGCACTATAGACTTATTCATAATGATTCTTCCAGCAGTTAGGGTCATGGAAGCCATGTATACAAAAGTTCCTTTTGAGAAGACATTATTTACGCGATTTTAATCACAATGCCAGGTACATACACTACATCAAAAACTTCAGCTCTGCCGAAAGGAAAGGCAAATATCATTACAGGAAATCATACTTCCTTATTTCTAAAACTAATATTGCCTACATTGAAAACATGAACCAACTAAAATAAAAATTTCTTGGAGAAATTAATTGGCCACTTAAAAGGTGTTTTGATGCTAATATAAAGCATAGCAATTATTTAACTGCTACTTTTTCTCACAATAATTATTTAAATTATTCATACAACTTACAATACAGAATAAACTCAGAGATGCTTTGAGACATAAGATGCAAGGTGAATATCATTTTCCTAGATTCCCCATAACAAGACCTTAGGCTCCACAGGACTTTAAAGGTGAAAAAATAACACTCAAAGAGGCTGTTTTCCCTCAGATCACAAAAAAAGCCAAGTGTATATTCTGGATCATCTGCCCTAAGAACCATTATTATCCATCCACCAAAATACCTTGTACTCATTTCTCTTTTCCTCCAAAAGCAAATTTCTTATATCACAATGAGTAGGGAACTACTTGGGAATATACTGCTAATTTAGTAAAGATGTTCTTATTCATAAATAAAATTAATTACTAAGTGAGCCAAAGGTGTTCATTTAAATGGTGGAAAATTCTGACAAAAAAATTTAAATGTTAACAGTTCTAACATTTTGTTCTTATGTTTGGGTCCATCCTATAATGTGGACCTCAGCGTAACAAATTCAAGGGAGATATACCATAATCATGAGCAATTCCTAATAGAAAAGCGTAAATACCAGTGACTCACTAGCAGTAGGTAATACCATTCAAGGTGTTTTTGCAGCCGCAGTGATAGATTTGCATTAAATCACTCTTTCACCCATTCCCTTGGGACAAGGGCATGTATTTGCATTTGCCAGACTGTCTAAGATTGAGAGCGTGAAAAGCGTGCAAAGTGAACTAGGCCACAAGGGGATTGTACCTATGACCTTGACCTCATTAGTAACACGCTCAGATTCACTAAGTTGACCAGCTGTATTTTCTTAAGTCCTAGAACATATTTATTTGGTAATTTTCTGTGTTTTAACTTTTCCAAGGCTCTTGGGGACCGTTAAGTGTTAATTCATTCTACAGATTCTAACTGAACCACTAAAGTGAGTAAGTGTTGTCCTTTTGTGATTTGAGAGCTAACAAGCAGTACAAGACATAGTTGTTGGTCACCAGAAATTGCAAGTTAGTCGAATGAAGGGAGATGGCGTAGACACAAGGACAGCAATCCTACGTAACAGTTAAGATCTTGGGCCTGGGGACAGGGAAATCTGGCGTGGGAAAGTGGTCCCACTACTTGCTGAATATAGGACGTTTGTCTTTGGTAACCCTGCCCTTCCTCAACAGAAAGCCTATTATCAGGGAGGCCTGGAACCAAGGTGAGGGTGCCTTCTCAAAGCCTTCTACACAGCGGTTTGCGTAGATGAAGCACCCATTTCGTTGTTGCTACTATATTAGAAACTAAAAGATTCAAAGTAAACATTTTCTAATCTTATAAGATTGTACTGTTTTTCCAAAACTAAAGTTGCACCCAACCCAAGTACCCATACTTTTCTTCTCCAGTCTGCAGATGATGTCACTACCCCCAAACCCATCTCTGTCAACTGTATTGCTCTTTTGTTTCTTTTTTTCCCCTGTTCACTGTATTCCAACAACTCAGAAGTATTTTTTTTTTTTTTTGAGACAGGGTCTCGCTTTGTAGTTCAGGCTGGCTCTGAGCTCATTATGTAGCCCAGGCAAGCCTCGATCTCAGCAATCCTCCTGTCTCTGCCTCCCGAGTGCTGGGATTACAGGCGTGAGCCACCACGCCCGGCTCAGAAGTATTTCTTGTCACTTCTTTTGTCGAAACACTTTAGTCTCCCTCTGAGTTTCATATCAGTCGAAGTTATTGATTCCTGAGCTGCGTTAGCACCTTGCCTGTCTCAACATGTACATCTATATATATAGAGAGAGAGAGAAGGGGAGGGGATTTCATCCAACCAGTTCTCCATGTAACTATCCCAGAAATTTCACTGAGTATAGTTCTGGTCATGTCCTGACTTAGTGTTCATTGGATTTTTATTGCTTCCAGAGTTCTTGTTAAATAGTCAACAGTTTCATAAAACTCATTCCTTTGTGCCTACATTTGCACTAATACTCTCAATCTTTGCAACTAGACATATCACACAGAGCTCTTATAACCTTCCCCTCTACTAGACCCTTGACTTTGTCTGTCTTACACAAAATGGAGTATTACTCTCCCACAAAGATAGATTTCAATCATCTGTAGGATGCGCTCTGAGACCATAATCTTAAGTGAAATAAATTGGACACACAAGTTTAAATATTTCACTGTTTATCTTATGTGAGAAACCCAAGGGGCAATGAGAGGATAATGGAAAGATATTGCAAAGCAGGAGATGCTGCTTTCTGTAAAGCTCAATCCAAATACATCCCGCACATCAAGCTTTCCAGTAATGCTCTCGGCCTGCAACAAGTCCTCCGTCCCTGGTCTTCCAGTGACACTTATAGTTTCATAAAAAGTTCCCTGCAGTATTGTTACTTGTACATGCCCTACCCTCAATTTCAGAGTAAATCCTCTGAAAATAGCCATGGCATATTATACAGCTCTTTGTCTTAACAAAACCTTAGAATAATAAAGTATACCACCCACACTGTCCATTCTCCTTAGTCATGAACCCACCCTTTACAGTTACAGTGTAGGTGATAAGATTCTATGCAAGAGATTCCAGCTCCTAATTCCTGCTGTCACATTTCAGATCCTACTACTTGCCCCTCTGAGCACTTAGCGATATTTACCACTATACTTTCTTTCTTTAAATGTCTTTTCTATTTGTGTCTATAACACTCCCTACTATTTTTACCCATATCCTTCATCTTCTAGGTTTCTTTCATAGGAGTCTCTCGCCTTCTCTTACAATATTGGTATTCCCATGTTTCAATTTAGTCATGTCACCTCTTCATTCTCCATGTAATTTTGTTGGCTCATAAAATATGACCTAAATCCATCAAATGCTTCCCAAATCTGATCACTTTTCTATTAAAAATCATCAGCATAAATTCAATCACTCAAACACACACAGGTACATACACACACACACACACACACACACACAGAACCCTGTGAATTATTTTCTTAGTTCACTTCTTATAACAAAATACCACATGATGAGTAGCTTATAAAAAACAAATTTATTTTTCAAAGTTCCACAGTCTGGGAAGTCAATCAAGTCACTGGCCAAGTCAGTGTCCAGTGAAGGTCCCTTACTGGGTCATAGATGGTTCCTTCTCTCTGTCTTCACATGGAAAGGAGCAAACTAACTCTGAGACTACTTTCATAAGATGTGTAATCCCACTGATGAGGGCTCCACCCTCATGACCTACTTTTTAATCTTCTTGCCTCCATGGTGCTTGTCTAGCTTGGAGGGTGTGCAGTGGAGCTCACTGTCAAGAGTCCACTGCCAGTGAGTCCACTGCCACAAGAACGAGCTCCCCAGTGAGGTCCACTGCACAGTGGACTCCCATAAGTTAAACAGAATTGCTCTGGACAACTTCCCCAAAATTCCACCAATATGCAAAGGCCAATTTTACAGCAACTGGCAGATAATCTTCTGCTAACTTGCCTCAGACAGTAGCTTTTAGCAATCTTCATCACCCAGAGGGTGACAGAAGGGCCCTTCCCACTGAGATCAGTCACCTTGGTGAGAGGGAGCCTTCCCAAACATGTTTCATTGTTGGGTGCTCTGCCTCGTTCTTGGTGGAAGTAGCTACCTAGATGTTTGTTATTCCCGTACTCTTTAGCATTCTCTCTAGCCTGTCAGAGTCATTGCCCTTTTACTACTTACTAATTCCTTATATGAAATTTCATTGTTCAGTTGCTGCCTTCAGTTGCTGCCTGGTTTCTGCCTTTTGACTATTCCCTGACTGCTACTTCCCCCATTTCAGGTCTGTCTCCTGAGCTTCTCTCAGATCCATCAATTTCTAATAGTCCCAGAGTCCCTCTGGGAGCGTTAGCCCTCATCATTAGTTTGGTCTTCTGGTATGTGCATTCTAACAAATTACCTGCTTCCAGTTTAGGTGTTTTCTAGTATTTGTTTCTTTTTTTTTTTTTTTTGCTTTTTGGAGACAGCGTCTTGCTTTGTAGTTCAGGCTGGCCCTGAGCTCACTATGGTGCCCAGGCAAGCCGCCGCGAACTCAGCAATCCTCCCGTCTCTGCCTCCCGAGTGCTGGGATGACAAGCGTGAGCCACCACACCCAGCATTATATGTGGTAACCAGGGATCGAACTCAGGTCCTTACGCTTGCGAGGCAGGCGCCGGAACCACTGAGCTAACCCTCCGG
>PVIC010010812.1:0-42681 GCA_004025085.1 Thryonomys swinderianus
GAGTGAGACCCTGGATCAAATTAAAATAAATAAATTCACGAGTCATTTCTTTCCTTGTCTTCTGCTTGAAAAGGCCACCGGAAGGAGAGTCGGAGAGCAGGCCTGAGACAGACCGCCCTGGCCCCGCCGTCCCTGCCGCACCTGTGTAGCTCGCGTCCGCCCTCAGGCCGCGGCAGCCGGGCGGGGCGGGTGCAGTAGCCTCCTCGCTCCTCCTCTGCGCGGCCTCCTCCGGCAGCTCCCCTCCAGGCCTGTGGGAGCCGAGGGAGCAAAGGTGGCCTCCGCGGGTTCCGACGAAGGCAAGCCTCAGGGTGGACCTGGCCAGAGAGCCTCAGCCCCAGTGGACACTATTTCTGTTGGATCTGAAAGGGAAACAAAGGCACAACGGCAAAGGCGGCTCAGTGTGCGCGCAGAGACAAAGCCGGCGCTTCCCTCCTGCCTCACCCAGGATCCCACCCCGCGAAGTCTGAGAAGGGCTTTGCCAGTTTCCCCTCGACGTTTACTAAAAAGACTATGACATAAGGAGGTAACTCACAAGCCCTGAGTCGCTTTGTGTGGTGACACTTCATGGGCGGACCTGAGGGAAAATCTAGTCCTAAACTACACGGCGGAGATGGAAGCTCAGAAGCAAAAACTGTCCCACAGCGACTTTACAGAAGCCTCAGCTGGAGCCTCGGGCCTGTAGGCATTTCCAGCCTCCTCACTGGGGTAGAGAATATGAGAAGCCCACCTAGTAGATGCTCCCACCCTGAAGGCAGTCCCTCCGAGAGGTCACAGAAATGTATTAACTCACACCAGTGAGCTGGGTGTGGTCACACAGGTCTGTGATCCCAGCACTAGGGAGGCTGAAGTAGGAGAATCGATCTGAGTTCAAGGCTAGCCTAGGATACATTGTGAGCTCAAGGCCAGTTCAAACTACACGACCAGTCTCAAAAAATAAATAATAAAGATAGATAGATAGATAGACAGACAGACAGACAGACAGACAGACAGACAGACAGACAGACAGACAGACAGATAGGGCCGGATTTAGTTCAGTGGTTCCAGCACCTGCCTGGCAAATGCAAGGTACAGAGTTCGATCCCTGGTACCACATACCACGGTGTCGAGCATGGTGGCTCATGCCCATAATCCCAGCCCTCGGGAGGCAGAAGCAGGCGGATTGCTGTGTATCCTGGGCTCCATAGTGAGTTCAGAACCAGCCTGAACTACAAAGCCAGACCCTGTCTAGATAAATAAATAAATTTAATTTAATAAAACTGGAGGTGGAGGCCCATCCTTGTAAGACCAGCAGGGGAAGGCTGAGGTAGGAGAATCACTGCAAACTCAAAGGCAAACTAAATTACACAGTGAATTTCAGAGCAAACTAAACTACATAGCAAGACCTTTTCTCAAAAAATGAAAAAAATGAGCCAGGCATGGTGACTCATGCCTGTCATCTCAGCACTTGGGAGACAGAGGCAGGAGGATTGCTGAGTTCCAGGCTTGCCTGGGCTACATAGTGAGCTTAGGGCCAGCGTGAACTACATAGTGAGACCTCGCCTCAAACAAAAATAAATAAATTAAAATTAAAACCGGGCATGGTGGCTCACGCTTGTAACCCCAGGAGAGGGAGGCAGAGACAGGAGGATTGCTGAGTTCGAGGCTTGCCTGGGCTACATAGTGAGCTCAGGGCCAGCCTGAACTACAAAGCGAGACCCTGTCTCAAAAAAATAAATAAATAAATAAAATTAAATTTTAAAAGGAAAAAGAGAAAAAAAAGAAAAATGTACAATTAATTGCCAATACGCTGAGCACCACATTTACTGTCTGAATAGTTAATACTGCTGTTACCCTTCTAATTTGTCCTAGTTATTTGGGCAAAGATGATGATGTCATTCTGAAAAATCCCCTTGGGCTCCCAGAGGATAAGGGGGCGAGGAGGAGGGGAGGAGAAGGTCCCCGTAGGGTGGAGGTCTGTGGCCCTCTAGGGAGGAAGGAGCACTGAGACAGTTCCGGGTGAGCCAGAGGGGGCGGAGCCAGGAGCCCTGGAACCTCCATTGAGTCCAGGGAAGTTAGTCAAGGAAGCCCTCTGGGGTTCCCATCACATCTTAGTTTCTCCACTAGTGAGGACGAAGCCCAGGGGCGCTCTACCCCTAAGCTCCACCCAGCTCCTCTCCGTACACTGTAATTCTGAGATAAAGTCAAGTTAAGTTGACCACGAGAGACCCCAGCATTTGCAAGACTGAGGCAGGAGGGTTTTGAGAGTTTGAGGCCAGGCTGGGCTCATAGATTCTGTATCAAAAAAACAAAAAAGGGCTGGAGATTTAGCTCAGTGGTTCCGCCGTCTGCCTAGCAAGTGCAAGATCCCTGGGTCTATCCCGGTAACCACATACAATGATAAAATATAGGGCGTGGTGACTCACGCCCACCAGCAATCACCCCACCCCACAATCACCCAACCAGTACCACACCCCACAATGCTGGGCGTGGGGGCTCACACCTGTCATCCCAGCACTCGGGAAGCAGAGGCAGGAGGATTGCTGAGTTCGCGGCGGCTTGCTTGGGCTACTTAGTGAGCTCAGGGCCAGCCTGAACTACAAAGCGAGACCCTGTCTCAAAAAATCAAATTAAATTAAAACACGGGAAATAAAAATCCATTCTGTGGTGAGGTATGAAGAAGCTCGCTCTCAGTGCTGAGCTCGGGCCCAGCTGCCTCCCTGGCAAACGCTGGTTTTTTGTTTTTTTTTTTTTGAGACAGGGTCTCGCTTTGTAGTTCAGGCTGGCCCTGAGCTCACTATGTAGCCCAGGCAAGCCTCCAACTCAGCAGTCCTCCTGTCTCTGCCTCCCGAGTGCTGGGATTACAGGCGTGAGCCACCACGCCCGGCAGAAGCTGGTTTTAAAGTATAGATACCATCCCTCCTCCACCATGCCATGAAACCCTCCTGCCAGAACAGAACTCTTACTCACATACACAAATATTTTTTCTCCTCTCTTTCTCTCCCTCTCTCCCTCCTTCCCTGCCTCCTCCTTCCCCCGTTGTTTTTTGGGACAGAGCTTTGCTATATAGCCCTGGCGGGCCTCAGCCTCAGTGGTCCTCCTGTCTCAGCCTCTGAGTGCTATTTTTCTTTTAGGATCAGAGGTGAGAAACACGAAGTGAGCAAGACCCTGCTCAGTCTCCGTCTTATGTGCGTGAACTTCAGTGACTAGGTTTCACCATGTAGCCCAGGCTGGGGTTGAATTCCTGGTGAACTTCCTGCTTCAGCCTCCTGAGTGCTGGATTCCAATCATGCATCATTTTTTAATCCCAAAATTCAAAAGCTTGGAAATGAAGTGACACATTCAGGCTACCAAGTCATCATGTTCACGCCGCCCATGCGCAGCCTGGCTCTCAGGTGACGGATAGATCAGCTGTGAGAGCGGTGGCCGGGTGTAGGCGGCCCCTCTTCCCCGTGAGGCTGCAGGGCCTGGCCTGTGCTCACTCTAGCTCTGCCCGCGTCCTCCCTGAACGGGCACCATCCACACCAAAGCCTCATCCTAACCCCCTCCAAAGGGCCCTTCTGTGCCTGCGGCTCCCTCATCTCCTGTATCCCTGAGTTACAGTTGGGATACCTGGGTTTGCTTCTGTTTGAAATCTTGGATCATTGAAATAGCTTGGACTTCTAGATACTTCTATATGCCTGTCTGTATCCTGTGATGGAGAAAATGATCAGGAATTGACACGTGAGATGAAAACGATATATGGTCCCACACACTTGTACACACTGGGACTTCAGCACTCGAGAGGCTGAAGTAGGAGCATCTCTGTGACTTTGAGGACAACCTGGGCGACACAGTGAGTTCAGACACAGCCTGAAATACCTAGCAAGACCCTGTCTCAACAAACAAACAAAAACAATCATTTTTACCTATAGATGTATTAGAATGATGAGTGCATATTAAATTATTTAAGACTTTAAAATGGGTCTGCAAAATATCATCAAGCTGTTTGTCCATGGATTGGTCCTTCTATATATGACCCCTCTAACACACACACATATAACAGTGTATTTGATTGGCTTCCACCTCTTAGATGTAACTGTAGACCTGTACATTAATTTAAATGTGCATTTACTCTAGAAAATATGATTCCGGGCCGGAGGGTTAGCTCAGTGGTTCTGCGCCTGCCTTGCAAGCGCAAGGTCCTGAGTTCGATCCCCGGTAACCACATACAATGCTGGGCATGGAGACACGCCCACCAACAATCAATCAACACCGCATACCACAATGCCGGACGTGGTGGCTCACGCCTATCATCCCAGCACTCAGGAGGCAGAGACAGGAGGATTGCTGAGTTCACGGCAGCTTGCCTGAGCACCATAGTGAGCTCAGGGCCAGCCTGAACTACAAAGTGAGACCCTGTCTCAAAGAAAATGTGATTCCTTCCTTCCTTCCTTCTCTCTTTCTCTCTCTCTTTCCTTCTCTCTTTCCTTCTTTCTTTCTTTCTTTCTTTCTTTCTTTCTTTCTTTCTTTCTTTCTTTCTTTCTTTCTTTCTTTCTTTCTTTCTTTCTCTTTCTTTCTTTCTCTTTCTTTCTTTCTTTTTCTTTCTTTCTTGACAGGGCTTTGCTTTGTAGTTCAGGCTGGCCCTGAGCTCACTATGTGGCTCGGGTAAGCCCTGAACTCAGCAATCCTCCTGCCTCTGCCTCCCGAGTGCTGAGATTAAAGGCATGAACCACCACACCGGGTATTATGTTATGTAGTACCAGGGACTGAACTTGGTATATGTGCTGCCAAAGCGAGCACAGGGGGGTTGAACTTGGGATCTTGCGCTTGCCAGGCAGACACTGGAATCACTGAGCTAAATCCTCAGCCTGAAAATATGTTTTCTTGTGTGGCTCACAATTCAGTTTCCAGTCCTAAGGCTTCCAATTAAAGGAGCAGCCACAGCCCTCTAGGTGAACTTCACTACAAAAGTTTGAGTTCAAAATTTAATTTACTTCTCCACTTCCCCCAGCTTGAATTTTGATTTCTGCGTCAAAATATAACACAGCTCTTGATGAAGATTCTGCTCCTTAAACTAGGGGCTTTTCTCATTTCTCCAAGCCCTGTAAATGAACTACATTGTCACATAATCGATAGGCAAAGCTCAGCTGTCACAGATCCTAAGCAAACCCTGACCACAGAAATAACAAGATCTGGCACTTCTGAGTGCAAATGCGCTGCGTGGACGCCACGGGGCCAGGACTCCCCAGACGGCTCTAAATTTCACGGTGTCGGGGAGGGCTGAGGACCAGACACCAGAGTTAGCTTTTCTTCCAGTGAGAAACCAGGAACCTTCTTCTCTGTTTGTAAAGAGGTATGAAGGCTAACATCTGGGAGCAGAGAGTCAAAGCTATTTCTAAACCCACCTAAGTTTAGGTGCTGTCCCAGAGTCTGTGACAGAATTTCAAACGAGGTGTCGTCTCGTAGCAAACTGATGAACAATTTAAGTTTAGATTTCCAAGTGGAAACTAAACATCCAGCGATTTTCTCCATCAACATCAATCTATAAATCCTTCAACTCAAAAATAACCATACGTGTCAGATCATAAATAACACCCAGCCACGAAGCCACAGCAAGCCATTTCTCTGCTTCCAAACCACTGCCTCTGGGCACAGGAATCTGCATAGCCACGAACCGCGTCACACAGGGGCAAGAGGAAGGACTGTTATCCACGTGGGCTCCACTTTACCCCAGGTATGCTACTCTCCAGTCCGCACAAAACGGGGTCTACAGATGCATTGTTACAAAATATGACTATGGGAGGCTGAAGCAAGAGGGTTACAAATTGAGTGGACCTGGGCTACTTAGTGATTTAGCAAGACCTTGCCTCAAGGTAAAAAAAAAAAAGGCTGGGCTTGTTATGACTATCTTGGGTTCAGTTCTCAATTTACTCTGGAATCAGAGTCAACCCAACTGGATAGATTAAGTGGTGGGACAAATGATAAACATGTTAATGTTTAAGCAGGGTGTGGTGGTACACACCTGTAATCCCAGATTTGGGAGGCCGAGGCAGGAGAATTTCTGTGAGCTGGGCTATACAGTGAGTTCAGCACCACCCTGAATGACATAATAAGACTCTGTCTCAAAGTGCAAAAGTGAAAAAAAAAAAAAAACACAACAGCAACAAAAATGTTGATTCTTTCCAGAACTTTGCTAAGAAAGTCCATGACCTTGGCATATTACAAATCACATATATACCAAAGGAAAAAAGATTCTGATTCATATATTTGCTATGTTGGAAAGTGTGTGGCGTGAATATTATAGTTCTTCGGGGCCTGCATATACCCAAAGATGCAAACAAGAACATTAGAGAAGGGATCCAACAGCAGCAAGCTGGGTAAAGCTTGAAACTTCGAAGTCTGCATGGATGAAATTTGTCTTTTCTGAAACTAAGGCTGTTGGAACCTGTGCCCGCTAAGATCTCTGGTCTAAATGAAGAAACACCACTTCTAATCGATTCAACTGGCCTTAGTGAGTCTCTGTACCAAGCCAGTTATTTTACCCCTATTCACCTCTGGAAGAAAATGGGACAAGTTGGAAGAAAAAGACAGTAACATTTCCAATCCAGCCTGGTTGTCTGAGATCTCAAAAGCTGCCAACCCACAGAGGGGGCAAAATACCTGCTTTCTCCCCAAACAGAACTGTGAACACAGATGAGGGTATCCATTATCATAGTTCACAGGCTTCTCCATAGCTGCAGGTTGACATTTGGAGCCTGAGTCGGGCAGAAGAGGCCCAGCCATGCAGGAATCACTCACTTCAGAAGCTACTGTCATTTGTGGGGGGTGAGGGGGGGAGGAGGGAGAACTGGTTCACAATGGCCAGGCTGGGAGCGACTGGGCTCTGGTGCCCATCAAAGACAGATAACCCATGAAAGAAGTTCTCTTCTGGGATATTTGATCAGTGTGTGAATCCACCTTGTTTACAATCACTGGAGATGACGGAGTCCCATCTCAGGCAGAGGGAAAGGCAAGCAAGTGGGGGGCTGCTGAGAGTGCATCTTAACCCTCACAAGGGGCTGGCCCCAGCATCTGCCTCCTCTGCTCCCTGAGATCACTCACGGCCTCATTTTACAAACATATCTGCGTCTCCATTCATCTCTTTAAATGGCCCAGAATGGCTGCCAGGAGTATTGTGCCACCAATGCTGGTACATTTTTTCTCTTCTGTAATGTCTGTCATTACACAAGGCACTATAAAAAGCTAATTTCAAAAGCTGAAACATACCCTTACTGCAGAAGTCATTGCATTAGCATAACAAGCACGAAGTTCCAAAGTGGTAGTGTGATTGTAGATCAGAAATCCTTCCGGTTCCATCAGATGGGGTTGGGTAACGACTTTATCCAGCCTCCACCAAGATCGGGCTCAGTGGATTCCCTACAGTAAGGAACTTCTGGGGTAAAGGGCTCTCCAAACCAAGGAAAACTTTCAAGTCTCATTTGCTCATTTTAGGATTTATTTTTCTTTTTTCAGACAGAGTTTTGCCTCAAACTCAAGGCAATCCTCTTGCCTCAGCCGCCAAGCGTTTGCTTGGATTACTGGCACATGCCACCAAATCCAACAGGAGATTTCTCAGAGAATCAAGATACTTCTTCCTCTCTTGTACTATTCTTTCCTTGAGCACCAAGAGAGGATGTCTTACAGGCTGTTCTTCCTCAGGGGTCTCGCTGCGTGTGGCCTGGTATCAGGACTCCTCGCACAGTCACGGAAGCGCTGGTTGGTCCAGTTGGGAAGGCAGAGCTCACCTTCAGCCTGCCGGGCCAGGCCTGCATCAGCAGTAACTCCACACAGGCGGGGGTGGTGAGTCCGGGTGAGCGAGACGGAGAGGTATTCAGATGTTAATTTACACCTGAAAAGGCAGAAGGTAGTCGCCCACTTGGGGAGGGACTGAGTTCCTTAGAATCCGGCCCGGGAGTGCTTTCCAGTGCAAGCTGAATGTTGCAAAGGGGGGCTGGGGTTGACCTCAGTCTACAAGTTACAGGAGCAACAAGACAGCGGACAGCTTTGATGAGTAAAAAAATGAAAATAAAAAAAAACACGAAACACACTAAACACTGGTTGTAAGTGTATTTTCAGCTTTCTCCCTTCTGGTTAAGATGTAACAGAGAAGCGAGTTCTTTTCCATTTCACTACATATTTGCAGTTTGGCTTTAACATTCCAGAAATTGATGTGGAAATAAGGATGGAGATCTAGTCTCTTCTTTCGGCCCCTCTGGAAGGGCTTTCTTGTTTCACAGTCTTTCTGTTTTATGGCTGCTGTCGATTTCGCTTCGTGGAACCCTGAGTTCCTTGAGTAGCCAGCACAGAAAAAAGTCCTCCATTCCAACACTGCCTTTAACCTCCAATGGCAGCGAAAGCTTCATTCAGGCCCCAGGACCACACGGAGGCATGAATTAGGCTGATGAAATCCATCGAAATGTATGGATTCAGCATAATCAAGTTTCTGCCACAGACTACCGGTAAGAACCGTGTGAGCAGCTGGGAGAATAGAACGGACTGTTAGAGTTAAGTCATGCATGTAATTGAGTATATTTAACATAACCATTTTAATGATCAGTGATTAAAAGTGCATCTTACTTAAACGGTGTATCCCCTGCAATTTGTTCATATCAACTCGATGATGTTCTCAAGAGGGAAAAACAGGGACACATTTCTCAACAAGATCTTTCTGAAGTTTGGAGCGGAGACGCAGGACAGGGAACTGGAAAGAGAAATGTGGCTTTTGCACGCAAACAGCTACAACAGCGCGCGCGCCCTGACCCAGTCACTGCTCTGAGTCCTGCCCGTGCTCAGTTCAAGAAGGTATTAGAATATACAATAAGTTCATTGTGATTCCTCGGAGAGAATTTATTTTTCCTCAAAGATGCTTTCTGTGGCCACCAAGAGGAGTATTTCAGGAAGCCGGGAAGTTTACTCTTCCAATTCTTCCAACCTGTTGGGGCAGCTGACGCATCCCAGAGAAACCCTCCCCCCCCCTCCGGGAGGGTGACGGGAGGGTCCCGAGCCGAGAGTGCGCCTCACCCCAGGGGACGGTCCAGCAGCACAGGCAGGTGGGGAGCCTGCAAGGGAGAGCGAGCTGCTGGAGCCGGCCAGGGCCTGACCGGCCGCCCACGCGCCGAGAGACGCACACTGTGCCCGGCTCTGTTCCCTGGGACCTGGCGCTTGAAGGGAGTCATTGTGGCACCGTGCACAAGCCAGCCCCAGTCCTGCTGTCATACTTCTCTCTGCTTTTGTGCTTTAAAACACACAAATCACTTTCCCCAAGAAAGGATCGAATGGGCAAGGTGGATCCTCGGCAGCTAGTGCGTACATCGCAGGACGCCTCTGCAGGGGCCGTTAAAAGTGAAGATTCACAGGGGTGCCTGGCTCCCAAAAGTTGCTGCACAGAGCCTCTTTTATCTCCTTCACCCCTGCCCCCACTCCCAGAGACACACACTCGGCCCCCCTCCACGCAGGCCACATCTTCACCATCTGGGGCGTGCGCGGACACCCTCGCAGACCGAGGCAGGGGCACGCGCAGTGCAGCTGCGCGGACACCGGCCTGCTCCAAGTGCAGCGAACGCGTTTTCGGGGGGTCCCCTCAAGTCTTCCTTGCACGAGTAACAAGTCTTCTCCGGCTTGGAGGGACAGACCTGAGGAACGTGGGGGGCTCTTGCCTGCTGTGTACACTGTATAAACACGGTGGGAAGAGGCAGGCCAGAGGAGTCGGTGAGAGAGAATCTGGAGGCCTGAAACCTTCTTTTTCTTCTGGCTATGGTGGCACTTAAATGATAATGCGGGCAAAAGAGCTGGGAGATTTATATCTTTTGGAAAGTAGGGCAAGCCAGATGGTAATAGCGTCATTAACATACAAACTTGGGATGTGCAAGTGAGGCTTGAAATTGGGAAAGAGATCAGGAGAACAAAGGGGTCTGCTGTTGAAAGGCCCCCCCTTTCTCCTGGCCCAAGCTAAGCGCCCCCCGGTACAGGGTCTGCTCTGGCCCAGAGCTGGCCAACAATCGGCAGCTTCCCTCTCCCCTGTTGCGACTTAGAAAGCACAGAGAAAACTTTTGCAATAGGCAAATTTGGCCCTTATTTCTGTGTAACCCTTTGTACTCTGAAGCGGTAGGAACGGGCTTTTCACTCCGGTCCTTCCCACCCTCGCACCCCCTCCTAGTTTGATAAGCTCTTGCGGTTGTTGACATATATTTTATGAAATCAAAGTGCCGCTTGTTGTACGTTTCAGACAAAAGTTCATTTTCCTCCCCTTATGTAAATACTCTAAGTCAATATTAAAGGTCGAACACCACTACTCTCTTTATTTTGGTGATGGAGGCTGGTGAGAAGAAGTTGGGGGCGTAAACTCCCGGGTTTGACTGAAGAAAAGTTTAATATTTAAGTTAAACTCTCACTGAGAGATGTAATTTAGAGAGAACAGAGTGGGTATTAAGATGAGCTTAACAATGGTATTAATAATAATAATACCTGTTTATACCAAACACCCACACAAATATCTATAAACAGGCAGAGCAGTGTGGGGCTGAAGAAAACGAAATTAATAACATTGTCCTTTTCGCTAATGCAATGTAGGTATGTGTGTAATCACGTAAGGCGCATTATTAAAAAGTAGAACAAAGTTATAACAAGCACACATGGCTTTGGGAACACAGCAGAAGAGAAGGTAACAGTCTTAAGTTTTGACTAACTTGAGTGATGGCTCTTAGCAACGAAATGTTGAGGTCTAAACGAAAATCCGAATGATTCTTTTTCTTAAAAAAAAAAAAAAAGTGGAGTTCTTTTAAAGCCCGGAGGGCTGACCCTCAAGGCATTATTCAGAGAAAAACTAAGGCCGGCCGTTCGTCACAGGCAATTGTCAAAGGTTTCAAAGGGCCGATGAAAGGTGGCCAGAGTCCTCCCCGCTCCACCCGAATGGCGGGGACGGCGCGCACCTGCGCCGGGCGTGCGGCCCGCGCCCTCGCCGCCTCGTTCCGGGAGCTGCGGAAGCGCCTTCCGCGTCCGGAGCGGAGCCGCTCGGGAGGCTCACCGATGGCGCCCCGCCCGGAGGCCGGAGGCCGGGGCGCCGCGGGACCCGGGTCGCGAGCAGCCAAACCCGCCCGCAGTTCCCCCACCACGGCTCCTCTGAAACTTCTTCGCTGTCAGTGCCACAACTCCGAACGCACCCGGACTGCAGACGCCCCCTCGCTGCCTCGGTTTCCCCGCTCAGCCTCCCCGGGGCCAGTACCGGAGCCCCGACTAGCGCCCCCTCCAGGGCAAACTACGCTCCCCGGCGGCGCGGGACGGCGCGCAGACCCGGGAACTTCACTCCGGGTCCCGCGGCCGGGTGACCCTCCCGCTCCGCCGCCGCCCGCGCCCCGAGCGGGGAGAGGGAGCCGCGGCCTGGACGGCGCGGCCGGCGGGCAGCTTTGTTTGTTTGTTTGTCTCGATGCAAAGTGGAGGTGTTTGCGCTGCGAGACGCTACAGCGCCGCAGCTTCTGGAATTTAAAAAAAAAAGGCGCTGGAAGCGGGAGCCGCCGATATGGAAATTAACTCATTAGGGAGAGGCGTGGCCACCGCGAGGCCCCGCCCCGCCCGTCCTGTCTCCCTCGCTGCCACCGGCCTGGCTTGCTAAATATGAGATTACAAACAAACAAATACAGCAGAGGCTGCCGGCGCAGCCCAGATCCAGCCCGCTCCGGGTAATGGCCTGGGTCGGCGCCCCGGCCCTGTCGCCCCCCGGCGTCCGCGGGCTCCAGCGCCCCCTCCGCGGCCCCGCAGCGCAGCGCAGAGCCGGGCGCGCCGGCTGCTCGACGCGCAGCACGTGGCCCTGGCGCCGGCTGGGGGTTCGCTCACGGCCCGCAGGGCGACGCGCGCCCCCCGGTGACCCCCCAGGGACCCAGAGGGCCTGTGCGAGGCCGGGGAGGTGCTGGGTCCTGCGGGAGGAAAGGCCCCACGTGAAAGGCAGGTCCCAGGGCCTGTATTCAGGAGGCTCTTCCGAGGGGCACCGCACCCCGAGTTCTGGGTATGGGGGTGGCGGAGGAAGTGGGGAAGAGAAAGGCTGGCACCGGACGGGGGCCGCTCAGAGCGCTCAAACCCCGGATTAAGATTTTACCTAAGCTCTTCAGAGTGGGGGCAAGAGAGCTGGAGCCCCAGGCGCGTCACTCTGCGCCAAAATAAGACGGGGGAGAACCGCACGCCAAGCCCCTCCACACCTCGGCCCAGCCCGCGGGCCTCGAAGGCGGCCCAGTGCAGGGTTTGGGGAAACGGCACTTTTACGGTCTCCCCTCCCGCGTGGCCCGCCGGCCCCCTGCCCGCTGCTACGCCCCCAGCCGCGGCCCCTTGGAAGAGCAGCCGGCCCGGCCGTCGCGGCCTCAGGCCACCGGCCTCAAAGCCAGCTTTGTCCGGCGGGGGCGGGGAGGCCGGCGGACCCTCGCGGAAGAATAACACCGCGCCTAACTCCTGCTGGGGAAAGTGTCCCCAGTGGAGCCTTGTGGTGAAAGGGCCGCTCTGAAAACCCACCGCCTTCTCCCAGTCTCTCAGCCTTTCGCTTCTTCAGGTTCTCAGAAAGGGAGCTGACTGCGGAGAAGCCGGCAGCGCGAGGAGGCCGGAGAGCGGGAGCAGGGCTGGAGCGTGGTCGAGGAGCGGGTTTCCAAACGCGGGTGGGACGGGAGGAGGGCGACGGTCGCACCGGACCTGGTTTGGAGACGGGCGCGCACCCGGGGGAGGGGGCGAAGGAAAAGAGGGGCCCAGGGCGCGTGTGCAGGCGAAGCGTTTCGCACCTTCGGTTTATTTCAGAACCTGGGCCGGAAGGGCTGGGAGGGAGAGAATTGCTTTGCTTCGGGCAAAAGTTGAATAAAATGGAGAGGCGGGCACACGCAGAAACAAAAACAAAAACAAAACCTGCCCTAGGCTTGGGGACTCTGTCCTTGACCCACAGTCCAGGTGGTGGGGCTCCTAGTTGCCAGGACTCCCAGTCTGAAGACCCCGGAGACAGAGGTCCAGCCGTGGCGGCCAAAGCCGCGCTGGGTAGAGTTAGAATTAGGGTTCTGGGGCGTATGTCATTAATTCTTCATTCAAGCGGCGGGGACTTCTTCCTTCCAAACCTGGTCGTTTGCATTCGAGGGGGTCTTTGGGTATCTACCAAACCTTTGCAAAACAAACAAAAAACCAAAGAACAACTTTGTCTGAAACAAGTATATTCCCAACTGCTGCCAAAAGTGATTCCGTTTTAAAAATTAAATCAAAACAAAATAAGACCCTCCCCCCGTCCAAACTAAAATATAACCCAGTCCCCTGCTATCCATGTCCAGCCACCAAAGTGACTGAAGGGGGTTACAGGAGTGGTCCTGGCCATTTGGGGGTCGCGCTGATTTGGTGTGTGGACTTAATGCTTCATCGGCAATATAAAGAACTGGAGTGCAGACCCGACAAAAGCTCTAATTACTACTGGAAACTTTAGGTGGTTGCTAGGATCTGAAGACCACCATCACCACGTGCGCGCGCACGCACACACACGCAAGCGCGCGCGCACACACACACACACACACACACCCCTCCAATAGAATGTTTGGACTGAGGATATAGGGTGGGGGGAGAGCGGCGAAGCATCTGTGGGACTTCCATATCTAAGCTGTTCATTTACGGGAGCCAACTTATGAAATCTCCACAATTAGATCTTCATTGTTCTTCCTCCACACACTGTCTAGAAAGAAAAGGTCTTCGCGGTCGGGGCCAATCCAACGAAGCGTTTGACGTTATTAAATAATAAAGCGATTGTGATTTACATTGTTGTTCAGAAAAAGGCCAATTATCCACTGTTATGTTGCCATAAAGATCATATTAACTCGAATTAGTAATCAAACAATATGCGAGCTTTAAAAAAAAAAAAGTACAGCCGAACTGGGTGACAGTTACCGCGACGTCTTCACTTTCACCAGCAAAACCCACCCGCGTCGGCTGCGGGAGCGAAGCAGGCAGTCGCCGCAGACCCGAGAGGAGAGAGAGCGCGGCAAAGTGGTGATTAACGGTCTCCGGTGTTAATTATTCTCAATTAATCGCAAACAGTGCAGGCCTTCCCTGCAAGTTCCCTGATTCGGGATACTCTGAGATTCCGCCTTTCTGGGAGGGGTTTCTAAGAAACCAGGGAGAGAGGCTTCGCCAAGCCGGCGTCCCGGGGAGCGAGCGGGTAGGCTGTGGGGCTCGCCGCCTTCCCGGGGCCGCGCACCCCGGTGGATCTCGGGGTCCGCCAGGCCCGGCACATCCTCACGCCCCTAGCGAATCGAGTCGTCCCTACTTCAGCCACCCTCTTGCGCGCCCTCTGTTATTAGGTTTATAACTCTTTGCCCACTTAAATTTGTGCAGCCAACCAAGGAAATCTAAATAGGTTTGAGTCGCCCCTTGGGTCCTACGAGGAGGCTTTAATAAGAAAGATTAATTGTGGGTGTGTACCGGCCGGAAGACGCGTTAACTATCCAGTAGCGGCGGCTGCGGGTCGCAGGGCAGGGCGCGCCTCCCTCCCGGGCCTGGCCCTTAGTAGGCGCCTTAGGCCAGCGGCCCGCGGGCCAGCGGCCTGGGGCGGGTCGCGTCACGAGCACTGGGCTCGGCAGCACTCTCAGCCGGCTCTCCAAGTGCTGTTTGAGGTTTTAGGGAATTTGGCCTTTTCTGGTCCTGCGTGTCAGGTGCCCTGGCCCGGAGTCCTACCCCACTGGATCCCCACGCGGAGCGGTGGGTGGGCGCAGGGTCTGAGACCAGGTCCCAGGACGCCTGTCTGCTCCGGCCCCCGCCCTCCGAAGGCGGTCAGGCCAAAGCTGCAAACGTTTTCCCGGGGGCGGGATCCTGGAAAGTTGATGTGTTTGTTGCCCTAGGAAAAGTGTATATAGCCGATTTTGTGTGCGGGGTTTCCTGCACGCCAGGCTCCAGCACGTCACTGAGCAGGGAGAAATCACCCGGTGCACAGGACGCGGGGATCGCAGCCCGCAGAGGCGCTGAGGAGCTGCCGTCGCCCGCAGGGACCTTTCCTCTGCGCTCGCCTTCCTGCTCCAGCCCGGACTTCAGGCTAAGAAGCGGCGAGCAGTGGGGCAGGGGTTCAGGCAGCGGCTTCCTTAGTGGCGTCCCCTTTCTTGGCTAACTCTGTTCAAGACGTGAGACTCCAGGGCCTGGGTTTACAAAAGTGTAAAACGAAATCTTGAAAGGTCTGGCCCTCGTAGGGGCCGGGAAGCCAAAAGGTGGTTGCATCTTTGTTCAGAGTTTTGAAACAGTTGCCGTCTTTCCTAACCTGCTTGTCTCCCTCGCACTGCTCTCCCAGGATTCAAAAGGCAATGGGACCACACTCTACGAGATTAATGTCCGCTCATTTTCAGGATTAGCCCTCTCACGAAGCATAATAAAATACTAGAGGGCCTTTTAATTTTAAACAAATACATGAAACTCATGCCTTCTCGCCTTTCCTGTTTGATTGCTCAGGACAAGGGAGACAGGGTTCCAGGACCTAGGTAGTCTGTAGGAGAACTTTGTAAACTTAAGAGTTTTGAGATCAAGCTTCTGTGGGGAAGCACTGGTGTCTGGACAGAGTGGGGAAGGGCCGCTTACTTTGAATATCTAGAACTGTACATTTGGGTTGGGGACTCACGATTAAAAATCTATTTGTTTCTCCCAGCGCCCAGCGGATTTCAGTGTTGGCCACAGGAGCCACAAAATGTTCATTAAAGGAACCTAACCAAGACCACTGTATGGCCACTTTGTGAACTCAGAACTATGGATAGGGGGAAAGTATGAAAGTGTGAGTTGATGTCATGCTGGCTGTCAGTGTGTGGTCTATCGTGGAGAATGGTGCTTTTTGACTGAACAGAGGGGCCCCTCCCCCTCCCCTCTCCTGCACCTGCAGTGGCTGACGGAGTCCCTGCCATTCAGCCCATCGAAGATTGTTCAAACAGAAGACATCTCTGACAGCACTCAATTCATTACATTTCTTCCTGCTTTTCAAACCAACACACACACACACACACACACACACACACACACACACAAAATGAGTACTGCCAGCCAGTGACAGCCCAAAAAAAAAATCTTAAAATACTTTATATGCAGCTAATTTGGAAGCTCACACAACTAACCATGAAATATTTTGTATCCTTAACTTGTAAGGCTTCTTGGAGAAAGAAAAAAATTACCTGATCTTTCCTACTGAGAATGTAACTCTCTATTACAGGGGCAGAGCAAGTTTGAGGAAAGATACTGCTCATGGGGCAGAAAGAAGTTTCCATGGGAATAAAAGCATAAATCTGCAAAAGAAAATAGGCCCTGATTTATCTTATCAGAAGAGCCTACTTGATATGCATCCATAATTTATGCGGGGGAACCAGCTTGTTAATATAGGCAAGGCACCCCAGAACCGGGGCGCCCGTGAGTGGGGAAAAAGAGGGAGTGAGGGAAACACGGAGGCTGAAGTGTGAGCTAAACATTTAAATCAATGTCCTAACAGCCACGGCTCCCCCAATCTGCTCGGGGTTTATTTTGCCATCTCGGAGTCCAGGATGTATTGCACCATCTCACAAAGCTGAGGAGAGAGTGTTTAGAAAGCTGGCGAGAGAATTGTCAGCTTGCTTCAGCACAAGTTGGAGTAAACAAACTCTCACAGGGAGACTTGGGTTTCAACTATTTTCCTGGGAGGTGAGAAGAAGGGGTAACAGCAAAGGAGGGGGACGGTGAGAGGCAGAAGACAGGCTTGCCACTTAGCATTTCAGGATGACTGAGCTGTGATCTTATGCAATAACCAGATTGGGGCTGTTCGGTGTGATAGTCAAATCGACCTGGATATGAATGGATACTAACTGACTGCATGCAAAGTATTGGCTAGTTCTTGCTAAATCGCTACTCTGTGAGATCTTGAACCCGTATTAGAACAGAAAGCCTAGTTTTCAGGATCCTCCTACAGAAGTGCATTCAGTAAATTAAACTGATTGAAGTTGGGAAAGAAAACTTGGGAAGTTCATCTTCCGAGAAATGCTAAGGTGCTTTCCACCAACAGATAACGTTGTCCATCTTATACACATTGTACCCACCAGATGTCTCCTAGTCTACAATCTAAGTAACAGTTCAAAGACGTTTTTTCAGCAGTACTTGATTCTAAAGAGGTTATTAAAGGCTATACAGATGATTAGGAGTGGAGAGGAAGAGAAAATGGAAATAGCATAGCAGTGGTTAGCCAGAAGCAGGTTTCTCAACACGGTGATATCAAAACCAAAAAACTCTTTAAAGTCTAAATCTTACACCACTACCCTTTGGGAGGACCCATACAAAGCTACAACGTATTCTGTAAAGGCTTTTAAATGCGATTTTTTTTTCCAGCGCCTGGAAATAAACCAACATAAACACAACAAAGCCTATTCCTTCAGATCTCGTCAAAAACTCTAGCTAACGAATCATAGCTTTAGAAAAAATTATACATACATACATATATATATATATATATGTATACATGGTGTGTGTGTGTGTGTGAAGACCGTCCCGGGAAGCATGTGACTGCAGGCGCGCTGCAGGGTCTGACTGCTGGAGTGCTGGGTTGTGTTCTGGGAGCCAGAGGTCCCCAAAGCTGGGCAGGGCCGTGGTGAGGCCGTCGCCCGCACTGGCTGACCCGGCCCTGCAGGCTGGATCGGCCCTTCTGGAAGACTCGCGCGAATCCCGCGTCCCTGACGTCACGGTGGGGGTGGGCGCGCAGCCCCGCGTCTGGCCTGGCCGCCAGCGATAAGAACCCTAGGGAAGAATTCACCGCTCCTTTTAATACAGTAATTATTTTTCTGCTTTCCGTTGGTGGGGGCTGCCCTGCCCGGAATGCCAGTATCCCTCAAGAAGACATCTAGGAGCCTTGGCAAGTTTACAAGACAACTTCCCAGGCCAGCCCTATGCCAGCAAGAGCCCTGGGAAGGGAACTCTGGTCTCACGAGGCCAGTTTCATTGCCCCAAATCAGGAAGCAGAGAAAAGACCAGAATTTCTGGAGCCCAGCACGAGAATGCCCCCACTTCCCCATCACCTCATTCTGCAGGGCGGCAAGAAAGTCAGAGCTCCGAGGGAAGCCTACTTTGTGCAAGGCGCTGTGAACCCTCCCCCGCGAGATGAGCGCGTGGCACAGCGACTGCGAGCGCGAGTGTCGGGGCCGCACTTCCCACGCCCACCTGCTCCCCGCCTGCTCCAGCCCTAGGGAGCCGGTCCCGGGAAGGAGGCGCCGCCTCCGCCCGCCGCAGCCTGGCCGCCCCGCGGCTTCCGACCGCGCGGAGCTAGGCGACACTGCCGGACGCCGAGAGCTGGCCTCAAACGGGGACAAACAACCCCTTAAAAGAAAAGGCTGAGGGCGAGAGGCGCGAAGCGGGGCTCGATCGGGGAAGTGTAGCGCCTCGAGCCTTCTCGGGGGTCAGGAGGTCGCGGGAGGCAGGGGCTGCGGCCGGCTGGGTCCCGACAGCTCTGCAGACTCGCCCGGCCGAGGCGGCGCAGGGCTGCGGGCAGAGATCCGGCCGTCTGGGGACAGCCGAGCCGGGAGCGCAAGCCCCACAGGCACCTTCCCGGGGAGCCCTGGGGGCCGCGGCCGGGTGACGTCAGGTCACCGCCGCTCGCTCGTCTCAGCGGCCCGGGCCCTGCGCGCTCCAGCCCTGCGGCCGCTCCGACCCGGGGAGGGACGCGGGGTCAGCTCAAAGCGCCGAAACCTTCGTACGACCGCGCACCGCGTCCCGGCGTGCGGACAGACGCGCGGGAGGGCCGGAGCCGCGCCTCTGCGCTCGGGTCGCCGGAGCCTGCCGCCTGGAAGCGAGCGAGCGAGCGAGTCCTCCAGACGCCTGGGAGCCGCGGTGTGGCCGGTTCCAAAGTGAAAGGACGTTTGGCCTGCTTTGCTAGAGAAACTGAGTCCCACGCTCAGGGAATCAGAAACATTACCGTTATACCAAAGCATAAAACAATCCGACTGGACCTACGCACGCTCACACACACACACGGAGCGAGAGAGCTCTCTGCGGTAGACATTTTAAGATTTATCTTAATACTCCACCCTTCCCCGGAGAGCTCCCTTTAGTTAAGAGTCAAATCCATTCTTCGTAGAGGCCACAGAAGCAAAATACACGAACTAAAAACAAGAACTGCGTAAGGGGACAGCGTCACCAGAAGGGAGAGGGTAAGGTTCAAGTTTCTCGTAGAAGCATCACGTGAGGTTACCAGGAAAGTTTTTTTTTTAATAGAAAATAACTGAAAGACACTAAACACGTTCTCTGCCTTGAAGGAGTTCCCTGTCTTTGGAAGCTGCTTGCACAGATTCGCGCTCTAGACTTTCGGAACCTCTGTCTCCTTGGACTCCATCCAGATTTTCACAGCAAAGGGCCCAGTGTCTCCCCCTTCTCTCTTCTCGAAGGTCCCTGGGGAGATCCCCCCAGCCATCTTCCAACGTAGGTTAGAAAAG
Organism: Thryonomys swinderianus; assembly: GCA_004025085.1. Lineage (NCBI taxonomy): Eukaryota > Metazoa > Chordata > Mammalia > Rodentia > Thryonomyidae > Thryonomys > Thryonomys swinderianus. Next base: position 19,413 of record PVIC010010812.1, read on the forward strand.
AAAGCGGACAGTAGGAAAGTCAACCCCCAAGCACAACTCCAGGGGCGGGCTGAAAAGAAACCTCGGCTCGAAGTGCAAGGAAATGCAGGGGTGGGGGGAGCCCACAGAGATGCAAATTATTTTAAAGCAATAATGGGTGTGGGGGTGGTGGTTTTGGAGTGTGAACTCAAGTCTTGGTTAAAGGAACTCATGGCAAAGGGAATCTCCTCTTCCACCAAGAAAAATAGGAGGACCTGATTTTCAAAATTCTCCAAGAGCAGGGGGTGGGGGCGGGGAGGTGGGGTGTTAGTGATGCTAGAAAGAAAGCTCTTTCAATTAGAACAAATAAATAAATAATCAGGGCCAAGTAGCTGGCGATCAAACTACAGTCAAATTTCAATCTCAGACCAGTTAGCCATAAACTGTTAGCAGTTGAAAAGTAAACCTTGTGCACACAAAAGCACTGTTTAATTTCCTTCTTGTAATGGTTTTAAATGAAGACCCCATCACTATGCAGTTAAGCGGTATCCCTTGTCCCCCTGAGGCGCTGATCAGTTCCTTTTAATGTGAGAAAACTGGCAGCTCAAAACCAGTCAATGGAGCTCCCACAACAAAAGTTCTGAAAAGCTGAATGAATTAGGTTTGTAATTACCGCTTCCACCCCCCCAGCTTATCTCTTATTCATTCAATTTATATTATTGTCAAGGAATCTTACTCTCAAAATCGTTCCTCTTACCATTTTACCTAGGCCCTGGGAGAAGTTATGACTTGGCCTGGCTGCTCTGCTCACCCTTGCCCCCTGTACCTTACAGGGTTCCGACCAATAGGTGGGAGGGGAGGAACCTTGCATCCCAATTTGCTAGAACATCTAGAACTAGAAGACAGCTAGGACTCCGCGCACTTCGCCTTGCATTTTAAGTCCTGGGTTTGACTGGCAAACAGTAACATGTGTCTTGCCTAAATTCAGGGCCTGCCTAGGTCTCTGAAATCCTGTGACACTGCTACTTAGAAAAGGCAAAAGATTATAAATAAACACCCTCCTCCTCCCCATATTAAAAACCCCTAAAAGACCTTGCCAGGCGTGATGTGAAAATTAAGATAAATTATTATGCTCTTGATTTTTTTTTCCTTTTAAACCCAAAAGAGATCATGGAATAGAAAAAGAGACTCAAATTTCCTCTCCCAGCCCATGAAAAGATTTTATGGAAAAGTCAGCCTTAGAACGCCATAGCTGCGTGTGGTTTTCAATCTAAGGGGTTGCTGATGGGGAAGATTCTCCTGAGATTTTCCTACTGTAAGAATGTGTCGGTTTCTAGGAATAAGTACAGCTATTACAACCAAATCTACTAGCAGTCTAAATAATTAATTGAAGCGTTGCTCTTTGACCCTTGAAAAGTCCAGTAGGGACCACGTTTATAGTAATAATACCACCGAATGAGCCCTTGTCAAATATTCATTTAGTGGTTAATGCGAGCCTTTTCCCCAGGGACAGTCTGTAATACCAGCTTCCCAGCATTGGCAAAGAAACCTTGCTAATCTACTACAGCTCGGCAAAATATTTTAACTCTCTTTATTTAAAGTATAGAGGAAGCAGGAGTGAGGAGAGGAAAAAAAAACTGTAAAGAGAACAGATTATATAATCTTATCCTTTTGCACATTTCTATTCTGTGTATAAGGTTAATGAAACATTTAAATTCACCCCTTTTGACTGAAAATTAAGTGGTTTCATTGAGCAGAATAATATCCCAAGGAAAGAAAGAAACACTCAACAACTGTCTTCAGCCCCAGGAGATAACATCTTCGGGCAAGTTTATGAGTTCACAGCCTTACTTGCAAATCACATTATCAAAATATTATATGCTCAATATTACGCTATGAAATACATGGAGAACCATTTAATTGCATCGCATGATGCAATGAATGTGCACTATTTTGTTCAGGAATAGTTTATCCACAGCATTTACATTTGCAACCAAACAAAAAATTCTGGCTCTATTTTTCAGCTACTTGGCTTGGAGGTATGGCAGGCTGGGCACTGGAGTGGGAGTTCTCGCATTTAAGAAAGTGACAATCAATCATTTAAAGCTAGTTCAACTTTCCAAAATACTGTGATTTTCCCCCTCTTTGAAAATATTTGAAGCCACACATTTTGGTAAAACACTCATTTGTAGTCTGATCCTGTGAACTTTAGTTTTTAAAATGGAAAGTCAATATGGTGCGCTGACTCTCAGCCCCGAAGTATACTTTGAATATCCTGTATATTTATTTTTAAAAATACATACATCCTATGTCGTTGATTGGCTCAAATTCCGGTAATATCCGCCCCACTCCCCCTGCATGGTCATTTGGATCTTTATTCAAAGTTTCTTTTATTTGTCTGTGTGAGCAAGAACTGGCGATGTGCTCATTACCACGTGAATAATCCGTATGTGCATTACAATGGCTGGCGAGCAAGGGGGGGGGGAATTCTTTTAGAGTCTCTGCATTAATTAGGGGGGAAAATGCCTTGCTTAGAATTGGGAACTGGAATCCCTTTCCCTTCCCAGTTCAACAGTACCCTAAAAATGAGGATGAAGCATATAAAAACTAGTACACACTGAAAATGGAGCCATTCAGAATAAATAAAAATACAGATCATGAGAGTCACTAGTTCACCACAGACCCAACACTAGCAACACTTTGAGAAAAACCTTCCCGCAAATGAGATGGTGGGAACCAGCAGGATGAGCTAACTTAGCGGCCGCGGCGGGTCCTTTACTCAGGGCGGAAAAGCTGCCCAGTTCCAACTTCTCCAAAGTTGCAAGTTGACATGACAAACTCTTGAAATTGTGGGAAGCAATCGTGCACTTAAGAATGCCCTACTGTGCTCGCAGGTGCCCTTGGGTGGTGGAGAATGAGCGGGACAAGCCATTAAAAAAAAAAAAAAAGGAAAGAAAAGAAAAGAAAAAAAGAGGAGGAGGAAGAAGAAGAAGAAGAAGAAGAAGAAGAAGAAGAAGAAGAAGAAGAAGAAGAAGAAGAAGAAGAAGAAGAAGAAGAAGAAGAAGAAGAAGAAGAAGAAGAAGAAGAAGAAGAAGAAGAAGAAGAAGAAGAAGAAGAAGAAGAAGAAGAAGAAGAAGAAGAAGAAAAGAAGCAGCGAAAGAGTCCCCTACTAGGTCACAGTTTCCCCAGCCGTGTCAAAGCATGGGTCGGTTGTGAGGCAGAGGCAAAGCTAATTCAAAGACCATGGCGATTTCCCCAACTTTTCCGCTCCCACCGAGGACAACTAAAGCCTTTCTTTACCTTTCCTAGGGCAAAAGAAAACAACAAATCCAATCTTGTTTCCCCACCCCTCCCCTCCCCCTACCTCTCTACTCCTGTAGTAAAACAGTTAACAGATCAAAAGCATAATCATCTCCAAATGTGATTAGACTGGACAAAGTAAAATATCTACCTCAGAGTTGATTGTTTTCTTCTTTAATATGGCTGTTGCCTGGCTTCTCTTTTGCTTGTTATCAGCTGCAGAGATTATCCGATTTGGGGCTACAGGCTTGGACCCGTGCTGCCAATTTAAGAAATGGAATTCGGGAGGGAGAGGGGGGGGGGAGAAAATAAATAATAAAAAAACTATATCCGTGATAAGTCAGGGAATTTTGCAAGATGTTCTTTGCTTTCCCTGGCCCCTAAACAGGAAAATGTAGAGGAGAAAGTTTACCAAGTCAAGGAACAAAGAAAGCAAACCACTTGTTTCCTCTCAGACAATAAATAATCACAAGGCCAGAGCAACCCAAACGCCCACCCAGCAGATAACACTTCACATGTGTAGTTTACAGTTATTCTGATACAAGAAGCATCATTTTCCCCTACGACCAGGTTTCAAAGGGCCTTTGTGCTGTGCAGAAAATGAAAACAAAACCAGCCAACCTGGTTCTGGTGTGGCTCAACCCCTGATCTGCTAAGCTACATGAAAAATTTCAGGATTGACTCCTGTCTGGCAACAAGTGGCACAGATCCGTTGGAGTATAAGTCCCCATCACGCTTATTCATGCGGCTTAACAAAGGAGGGGGTGGATTTACAATATACGTCTCTAGTTTCTATTTTAGAAATGACATAAGCATTTCAGTTTTTCCAGAGTACTGATTAAACATCCAGCCATCTCTCACTTTTCTTTTTGCAGTTAACATTAGCACGTGTTGCTGGAATACTAATACCAAAGCCTTTCGTATTTTGTTCTCATAGCTGAATACAGTAGTATAATTCCCCGAAGTTCTGCATAATCAGTTATCCAAGGAAATGAAAGACTCAAGCATAATTTCAGTATCCATATTTCAAAAATTTATTTATCTCAAACTGTGCATAATGGAGTAAAAACTTAAGTTGAAAATGTACCTGTTATAAGGATGGTATTAGTTCAAATATATACATGGGTCCTCGGCAGACTGATTCAAGTAATACAGAGCCGAATCTTTTAAAATACAACTACGGAAAATAAAAGGGGGGACCTTAAAATATCACAATAAATTTACAGAAATATTACAAACCATAAGAAAATATTTCAAACACAGTAATTTCATGTTGCTTTCTTTTTTAATCTGAACAAAATGGAAAGATGGGATCAAACAAAAGCTATTATAAATTACCAACGATGTCAATCTGCATGGCCATTTTTTTTTTTGCTTTTAACAGTAAGTTAAAAATTTTAGTACAATCTAAAACTTTTGCCCTTTTAAACAAGACCACGGAGATGGTGTTGCCAGTACTTATCCTAATTTCTTCCTTTTGTACAATTTTTAACAATTAAAATGTCCAAATCTGAATAATTTTCTTCTCTCCACGTTTGCAACTGTCCTAAATTTCAGCTGCAGAATCAAAATTCAGCAAGAAGCCGTTCCTTGAAAAATATTGGCAAATTCTCAGCTTATAAACAATGGACATTTTGATTGCCAGGTTTATCTCGATAAATACTGTACAAAAGTTGCTTGCAAATATTAAAACATTTTTTTTTCGTCGCTTGGAGACTAGCTCTAAATATTTACTGGTAAAGACTTTTGCAAACTTCCCGCAAAGCTCCTACCGCACCACTAGAACTTTTAAAAAGTTTTGCGTAGTTTTCTTTCCTCCAGATCTATACAAGGTCCGATCCCCCGCCCTCCCACCCGCCCCCGGGTTTTCTCTGTACAAAAATAGTCCCCCAAAAAGAAGTCCCGGATCTCTCATAAAAGTGTTCTCGTCTGCAGCGCGGGCTCCGCGCGATCTGGGTGGGACCGGCGTCCTCTCCCTCCGCTGATGGCGACGAGATCGCGCTTTCTTTCGCTTCGGAGCGCGCCAGGTTTTCCTCCGAGCCGTCCGTCGCTGCTTCTCCTCGTCCGCACCCCTCCCGTTTCCCTCGTTCTCGCCTGGGAGCGCTCTCCCCCCGCGGCCCGCCGTCCAGCCCGCTTCACATGTGCGACAGGGGCAGTGTGCCGTTGATGGCCGTGCCCGGCACCGGGCCGCCCTGGTAGTGCTGAGACATGTGCAGTCTGCTGGGGGCGGCGGGCTCCGGCACCTCGGCGCCGGGGAGGTACATGCTGATCATGTCCCGGAGGTCCCCGGCCTGGCAGGGCGCCCTGGAGTGGGAGGAGGAGGTGACCACGGGGGGGCTGGAGCTGGCCTCGGACTTGACCACCGAGCCCATGGAGCCGAGCGCCATGCCGGGGGTGCCCTGCTGCGAGTAGGACATGCTGTAGGTGGGCGAGCCGTTCATGTAGGTCTGCGAGCTGGTCATGGAGTTGTACTGCAGCGCGCTCACGTCGTAGCGGTGCATGGGCTGCATCTGCGCCGCGCCGTGCGCGTTGAGGCCCGGGTGCTGCGGGTAGCCCAGCTGGTCCTGCATCATGCTGTAGCTGCCGTTGCTCCAGCCGTTCATGTGCGCGTAGCTGTCCATGCGCTGGTTCACGCCCGCGCCCAGGCCGGCGCCCACCCCGACCCCGCTCGCCATGCTGTTGCCGCCGGGGGCCAGCAGCCCCCCGGGCAGCGTGTACTTATCCTTCTTCATGAGCGTCTTGGTTTTCCGCCGGGGCCGGTATTTATAATCCGGGTGCTCCTTCATGTGCAGCGCGCGCAGTCGCTTGGCCTCGTCGATGAACGGCCGCTTCTCCGTCTCGGACAAAAGTTTCCACTCGGCGCCCAGGCGCTTGCTGATCTCCGAGTTGTGCATCTTGGGGTTCTCCTGGGCCATCTTGCGCCGCTGCCCGCGGGACCACACCATGAAGGCGTTCATGGGCCGCTTCACGCGGTCGGGGCTGTTCTTCTGGTTGCCGCCCGCGGCCGCCGCCGTGGGGTTGCCTCCGCCGCCGCCCCCCGAAGTCTGCTGCGGGCCCGGCGGCTTGAGCTCCGTCTCCATCATGTTGTACATGGGGCGCTGCGCGCGGCCCCCGGCGGCCGCCGACCCTCGGCCCGGCCGGGACTCGGGGGCCCCGCGGCGGGAGGGGGAGGGAGTAGGCGGGGGCGCCGGGAGCGCGGGCTCGGCGCGGAAAGAGCGGTCGGGGAGAGGAGCAGCGAGAGGGAGCGCGGAGAAGCAACTGCAGTCAGGTTAAAAACCAAAACCAAAAAAGCACACAAAAAAACAAAACAAAAAAAACCTCCCCAAAACAAAACAAAACAAAATAACAAAAACCCCAAAACCCACAGCCGGGCGCTGCCCTCCTCCTCCGGCCGATCCCGCCGCAGCCGATGATTGTTATTATGATTTTTTGGAAAGGCTTAAGCCTGGGGCTCAAACTTCTCTCCCTTTTTCTTCCTCTCTCCTCTTCTTTCTCCCTCAGTCCTAGTCTTAAAGAGGCAGCAAACTACTTTCCCCCTTTTGCAAACACTCTCTTCTCTGCCTTGACAACTCCTGATACTTTTTTGAACAAGTTAATAGACAACCATCCATGTGACGGGGGCTGTCAGGGAATAAATGGGTTTCTCGCGACCAATCAGCGCGCGCCGGCTCCTCCACTCCAGCCCAGCCTCACCGCCGGGTTTTGCATGAAAGGGGGCGGGGCCTGCGGCGCTGCCGGGCCGCGCGGGGGAGGGGCAGGGAGAGGCGGCGCGGGAGGGGGCGAGAGGGGGAGGGGAAGGGGGAGGGGGCGGCTCCCCAGCCCGGCTGCCAGCCACTGAGAAACCTTTGTATCCCCTCTCGCAGCAACAGGTCGCACCACACGCCTTTTCGAAGGAAGTGGGTAAACAGCGTTAAGACTCCGTTTCCCCTCCCCTCTTTAAACTTCATATGGATTTACTTTTATGGAACAGGGTGCTAAAAAGAGGAAGGGGCGCGAGCTGCCCCGAAGGTGTGCGCGGGGGTGGGGCAGAGCCAAGTGGGTGGCTCGGGCGAGTGTCCGACTCGCCCTCAGGAAGCGGGCGGCGTGGGACGAGGGCCATTGTTCTCCGGCTCGTCCGCGCCCGCGGAGGGCTCCCCGCCGGCCCCTCCGCCCCTCTTCCTGCCCGGCGCCCGCGCGCGCCCCCAGCCCCTGGCGCGCTGTCCCGGCAGAAGTTCGGGGGCGGCGGCCGGGGCGTCGCGCCCTCCTCGCGTGCGCGCAGCCGTGCGCCCTGGGCCCGGCCGTCCTCGGGGCCCCGGAAGGTCTCGGCGGCGCCGCCGCGTCCCTGCGCGGGCGGAGGGCTCCTGGGCCGCCCCTCCCGCCGCCCGCGTCGTGCTCGGGCCCCGCGTCCCCGCCGCGCCCTCGACGGACGGCGGTGCGCCGAGCCCGGCCTCCCGGAGTCCGCCGCAGGCCTGGGAGGGCGGCGGGGCCGCGCCGGAACAGGTGCCGCGAGCGAGGCGCGGTGGGGCGGGCGGCGGGTCCCGCCCGCGGCCGGAGGGTAATTTCAGCCGCCCCCGCATTGTCCAGACGTGAGGGGTTCAATAGGTAGGCGCTCAAAGCGGAGAGCAATGGCACCACGTCCGTTACAAATAGGTAGTTTTGTTTCTCTTGTTGTCGCTACACGAAGTCAAACAAAGCCCCGTCTAAGTTTCCTTCCACTCTCTTGTTGGGATCTTTGTGGCTAAAATGCACTCGACTACAAAGGGGGGGGGGAGGAAAAAAGAAAACCCTGATGCCATTTCTTTTTTATAAAAGGCTTAAACCATCAGTTACTTATTTTCTTTCTTGTGTAACACTCTCTCCGCCCCTCCTCCCGGTGTCCCCTCACCCTGAGACCGCGGACTGAATAGTGTGCACCGGCCACGTTCCATTTATTATCTGTACAAACCGCACTGTTTCTTCGCTAACCTTCCTCCTTCACACATCCCCTCCTGAGCCCCAACTTGTGCAGTCCCCGGCCTGTCCTTCATCAGCAGATTCAACCTCGAGAGTTTCCCAGTGGAGACCTGGGAAAGTTGTGAAAAAGAATCCTGCAGGCTTTTCTTAATAATAAATAACGTCCCCTGGACATTCCCTTCCCTCCAGGATCTCCTTTTGCTCTCAGGGTTTGCTTTGCTTTAGATTTTGGGAATCCGGGGAGGGTGAGACTCGAGTTCTCCAAGAATGCAAATATTCAATATTTTTTCGAAATAATGCAATGTTTCCTGTTTAATCGGGGTGTTCTATTAAGCTAAACATGGATCTCTAGAGATTAGGAAAGAGAAAAGGTTGAGAGGCCGTAAAGAGGGCGGGCACCGACTTTTCAGCCCGACTGGTTTCACGGATGTGGCTGGTGCGCCCCCTGCTGGTGGATTTGCTTTCCCAGGATTAACGATTTTACCTTTTAAAAAAGGTGTTCGAAAATAAAGTATAAAAAAAAGAGGAGGGGGGGATGGAAGATCAAACTAATTACACATAATGTAAACAAAAGAGAAGTTACCGTATCATATAAACTGTGGAATCAAACCATAAGAATCATTTAATTTGCTTAGCTTAAAAATGTACATGAAATCTCGAGATAAGGGAGAGGTTAAACCACGGGAAAAATAGGTACAAATTATAAGAGTCAACATATGAATGAATTATGATTGTCCAGGAACCACGAAGGGCCGACCAAGCATTCACTTTATGATGGGGTCTGTGCTTAATAGCATTATTCCAAAACTTAAAAAAAAAAAAGCTTATGGATAATTAAGTGTGAAGAAAAAAACCGAGGGAGTTGATGTGAATAATAGTGGTGTCTACTTAGTAAAGTAAATATTAATGATAGATAGTTATAGATAAAAATATTTTATCTTTCCGTCAAAAGGTAGGAGTAAGAGACAAATTTTTCCCTGGGGTGATGTGTAAAAGCATTTACACACTCAGACGCTTAGGCCTGTACTCTGTAATAACGCATTTAAGAGGTTAGAGGGGCTGGCTAGGTCTATTGTTAATTGCTTTTATCATATAAATAAGCTATAGAAATACAATACAATTGTGTTATCATTGGTTGCATTTATTTACGGCTTTATTTTCATTAAGCCTGCTGTACTTATCGCAATAAACTAACTGTAGCTGGCATTTATGCATAATAATGTGCTATGAAAATAAGATTAAAGAAGATGGTGATAGCAGGAAACAATTTTCTCATTAGATTTTTAAAGAACATATGCATTTTTTAAAAAAATTAGGTCACTGGCCACTCAGCTGCCATACAGTACCATCACCTCCCTAAATATAATAATAATAATAACCATAGCAATCCCAACAGATGACAGAAGCAACCCTGTTTCAGGTTTATAATAGGCGGTTACTGGAGTCGCCACAATACACCACTGACTAACAATCAAAAAGAAAAAAAAAAGACTTAGAACAGGGTGCTTCAACCTCGGGGAATTTAAAAATGTTGCCACTGGTACAATTTGTGAAAATTGAAAGTGCTTAAGCTAAAGAGAATGTAACACTTCCCTTCCACGGACAGCAAAATGCTACACACTTTCAGAGCAATAGTGGTAATTAGAGACAAATCATAACTCCTGCAATATTCTGATTTGATTTTGCTCTTCTGTTGGCCCTAGCCAAAAAGCCTTAACTGCTCTGTATAACTCAATTTTATTTAAAAATCTTTTACATTAATTTTGCTCTCCCTACTCCTCCCGCGGCCAACTAACAATTTTGCGGAGATAGGGACTGTAGACGTTTTTTCTTCTTAGTGGTAAATAGAGGTTTAACTTGCAGTAATTAGGTGAGAACTAGCGAAGCATCTTACTATTATGATGCTTGTTAAAAAACGCTTCTTTTCTGTATCTGCATTTGAGTGCGTGCCTCTCCTCCCCTAATCTTCTTATGGAAATGAAGGCACACTGCAGGGAACCTGCAGAGTCTCGGAGAATGTCCTTGTTAACTGGAATTTCTCAGCATTGCTAATTAGCCGAGTTTGACGACCACCAGTATTGGGGGAAAGCTCTGTTTAACCACTCACAAACCATCCTGAGGAAGAGCAGACTAATTTTATTTTGTAATTAAAATCTGAAAAGGGCCCTATTTGACAGTTAGGGCTATGAGAGTTTTATCTCCCCGTGAAATAATTACTGCCTTGATAACTCAATTTTCTGAAAAATGTCAACTGTGGACTCCAAAAGTTTTAATTTCATTACGTAAGGAAAAAAGCGAGAAAAATAGAAGAAAATGTACAGAAAGGCTTTCTAATTTGGGAGCTGGTTAAATATATTAGGAGCCACATTTGGGCCAAATGCAGGGGTTTTTTCCTTTCCCTTCCCTCTTTGCTGTTTTCTCCTGATTCTCACCCTGCAGCCATCTCAAAGTGATCACAGATAGCAGCAAACATTCTGCAGTGGCAGAAATGAGACAGCAGTCTGGTAGATTAAAGGCAAATAAATCTAAAAAAAGTGAAATACGGCAACTATGGAAAAGTTCTTGATTGGAAAAGCCAAAGCTAAAGGGAAATTCGGACATTTAGGCCAATGCTGGTGGAATTTAGTGTGATGAAATTTTCATTATTTCATTTCCTCCAATACAAGGACACCAGGCACTACAAGGTCAGAGCATTGTTGGCATCAGCCAATGTTGAAAATATTTCCTTCTCCTTCTTCAGACTCCAAATCCTCTGCCACTCCAAGCGGGAGCCACAAGTTGCAGAGTGATCAAAGCTGGGTCCTTGAGAAGTGAAGAAATAAACACAGATAAACGAAGAGGAAGAGGAAGAAGAAATCATGTCAGCAGAGGATTTCTTTCTCCTAAAACAGCACCACATACTTTCCAAAAATATGTAACAAGGAGCGAGCTGGAAAAACTTAAGCTATGGGAACTCAGAAGCAAAAATCAGTTGACGAACTGGACCATTGTCAAAGCCATTTTGTTCAGTCTGGGAAGGGTCTCTCACTGGAAGTCCTACAGGGCACACCTGAATTTTTATGCCACATTGCTGTTTTTAAATAACAAATTCTTTCACTTGGGTGTTTCCTCCTATTTGCTACCTAGGTCAAATTTGTCAGGTGTTGGATGTGTGGAGGATTATGGATGGGAACTATAATACATATTTCCAGATGACACAGAGAGCAAACATAGGCTTCTGCCCCTTTCTGTTTACTGAGACATAAATATGCATATGGACGCATGGGAGATTGGCAATGTAAAGTTGCTTAATCATATTTTTTTCTTCTTGTATGTCTCTCCAGTACCTTGCCTTTGGTTTCCAGAAGTGGTATTACACAGAACAAATGAACAAGGGGGGGGGGTAACAAATGCTGTTTCAGCCTGGACCCAATTTCACCAAATAATTTCACTCAAGAGCTGTGAGGACCCTTGAAACCTAAGGAATGCAGGGCTGCTTTGCATTCGGCTCCCTTTTTACTCATTCTCTTTCATCTGGTTCTCACTGATGAAATAAATACATTTTTAAAGGAATTCAATAGTTACAAAACTACCTCTACTCCCTTTCCAGTGACAGCCAACGTGACAGAGGCTCTTGTGTCTACCTGTGTCTCATTGTCCTGTTCCTTATAGGATCCCATGTATGTGTGCCCCCTTTCTGGAGTCCAGCTTGACTGTTTTTCTGGAAAAAGGAATTCACACTTCACAATTTCATTTCTGAATCATCAACCAGTTTTAACATAAGACTGTGTTTCTGCCCCACAGCTGTAGCCCAGGGGAAAATGCGTCTTGCCCATTAAGTGACCAAATTGTTCTAAAATAGAAATTCCCTTTTCAAAAGATGAACTAAAGAAAGCTTCCGCCACTTGTACTGAGCTTATGATTTTGATTTTAAAAATTACGAGAAGACAATTTAAAAAGTGGGGGGCAAACATCACCAAGAACTCCGGGTGGCCCCCACGCCCCAGGGACCTTTTGTGCCTATAAAGCCCAGCCTGGAAGTCGGACTGCTTCCCTCTGACTGACCACCCCACCTTCTGCAATTAATCACCCCACGGCAATAGGGCTTCCTGAGAATCCAAATTTTCCAATGGCTTAGGGTTGTTACCCTAATTTCAGAGGCAAGGCTACTGCTGTACATTTTCCTGCGGTGACATTTCACTCAGCTGTGAGTGTAACTCTTGTGGGAAAGTGGCCCTCAGTCTTCCATAAGGAATCGTGACACTCCAGTGTGTGCCAGGCAGAGGGACCTCTTTGCCCTGGTCTGGACACGTCAAGGTGCTCACATGGAAGTCGGTCTCCTTCCCTTCGCACACCTCATGGGACCCTCGGTTCCCGTGTCACACAGGGCCCCCCTTTCAAAGGTGCAGGTGGACTTAAGACCACAAAAGCAACAACATCTCAAAGGGAGAGGTGTTTGACACCCCAAAACACAAGGAGGGGAAAGAAACAAGATCTGCTTAATACGGGAAGGCAGGACTGCTGTTCAAGGAGCAGGACGGAAACCTTCACTGGAGGCACGAGCAGGAGCTGCAGTTCACCCCGGCAAGCCCCGTCAGCCCCAGGAAACTGACCGCTCTCCAGGCTGCACAGCTGCGGCTGGCCCGGACATGCCCAGACGCACGAGTGGCCGCACCTTGGGGCCTGCTATCCACATCAGAATCCCTCTTCCCCAAGCTCTTCTGGCCTCAAAAGAAAGGCCTGAGAACCATGTCTGCCTGCCCCCTAGTGCCCCGCTTCCAGGGGGCTCAGGTGGAGCTGGGCTTCAGCTCCAGTCCCGACAGGCCCCACGGAGCCCTCAGATCGTGGGCCTGATAATCTTTAAAGCCTCCTTTCCAGGAGCTGGGTTCTGACTTTTATCTTTCTTCCCACCCTTCTTGGCTTTTCTGTTGCTCTCCCCACCCCTTTCCCCCCTCGCCCCACATCCCCTCCTTAATTTGGAGATCACTGACACGATAGGCTGTAATGAGTCCTTCAGAAACTGTTATGATCTACGCTGACAATCTCGGCGCCTAATTCACAGATTATTGACAAGCACTGTGGGCTCAATGGTGTCAAGTTGTACTTGTGGTTTCAACACCCTTCAGCGGCCCACGGAGCTGCTGGGCCCTGGGTTAGGATGGCAGTCCGGCGGCAGGCGCGGAGCCTGAGCCGCGGAGGTGAGCCTGCGCCTCTGCCTCAGCTCCCCCAAGCCGGGCTGGGCCTCCTCCCTGGGGCCTTTGTCTTAGGGTTGGCTCCTCAGGGTGAAAGGTTTTCCAGAGTTTAAAAGCAAACCACCAGAGTAGACTTAATAAAGGAGAGCTCATCTCCCTAAGTCTTGGAACTGATCATGGGTCCCTGACCCACCTCCAAATGGCCCCACCATCCCCACGTCCCCCAGCCTAGGGCTTAGGGCGCAAGCCGCTTCTTGAGTTCTCAGGAAAGCAAGGGAAGAAGGCGCTGAAGACTTGGCACCGCCCCCGGGGCCCGAGCAGGACTGGCCCATCCGCCTGGCTCGCCCACAGACGCGGGCAAGGCTGGCTACTTGCAGAGCAGGGCGCCCGGCCAAGCCCGCGGGCTCAGGCCTGGACGCCGGGACCAGAGACCGAGCGCGCGCCCCGCCCCTCGGGGCGCCGAGAAGCCGGGCGGGGCCTCGCGGCGCCGCGGGAGTCCTCGCCGCGGCCTGGCCCGGGACCCCGAAATAACTGCCCGACGGCCCGCGGCCTGGCCACCCGCTCGGTCGGTCTCCTTGCTCAGCGAGGGACGGTGCTTTCCGCGCCGGCCGTGGGCCAGGTGCCCCTCGGCCTGCGCGCAGGTCTTCGCCCTGGAGCGGGGAGCGGGTCGGGCTGACAGGGCCCAGACCCCGGCCCGCAGGTCCCGCCACTTCTGCAGAGCAGCGGACGCTCTTTCCCGGCCGCTGCCGGACGCGCCGGCCCTGGCCCCGGCCCCCTCGCCCTCTGGGGCCCGAGGCCCCGCTGTGCAAGTCTCCCAGCCCCGCCGGCCGCCCGGGGCTCCCCAGACCGGCTCCTCCTCCTGTTTCCCAGCGGGCTGGCTTGGTCGGCCCGAGCCAGGGAGCCCTGTGTGCCTGTCAACTCGACAGAACTCCGGGTAGGGATTTCTAAAAGCGGGTTCCTCCCCTAACACAGCACCTGAACCTTCCTCGTTAACACCCAAGCCAAGGTCCCAATTCTGGGGTTGGAGAGCAGCCTGCTCAGCGCGCGGACAGTTCCCCAAGACAGCCTCGGAGGGCAGTTGGGTGCAGGCGCTCAGGGGACAACAGAAAGCTTCACAGCCACAGTGGGGCCGATCTTAGAAAGGCCAACTAAGCTACTTTCTGTCAAAAAGCAAACTTAAAAAGAAAACTAGAAAAACAATCCTCAAACTTCTCAGAGTTAAAAGTTATACTGGCTAGCACGTCTCCAAAGAGGCAATTCCCTCCTTTGGTCACTTAGCACCAGAACTGTTTCTGTTTGATTTTAAACAACTAAACAAACCCACATTTCCCGGTCGTTTTAAATTTAGAGGATGTGCCTTTTAAAAAGTATAGTTTATCTTTCTGAGATAATTCAAAGGATCCTTTGCTTTGCTTGGCTGCCCAGAGATAGTTAATGCCCTTTCTGATGCAGGCAGGTCGGTTGTGGAAGTGTGAAAAAATGCTGCCCTTTCCCTCGGATAACTTGGATTCCTGGTCAGTGACATGTGAATTTCAAAGAAAATATTCTGTGACCACTGGAGAACCGTCCCAGAGATCCCAGGCCGAGATAAAAGACAACGTGCCAGGCACCTGTTAGGGGGACAGCATCTGGGATTTAGCCTTTGGATGGGAAAGGAAAAGTTTGGTGGCGACTGCTTTGGGGGATGGGAAGCCATGCTGAAAGAAGAGGCCGGACTGAACAGTTTCCCTGTAGAAATAAATACACAAATAGAAACAAGTTACTCGGCGCCTCGGAGGCTCCTGCGGGCCACGTGCGGGACTCCGAGGGCGCACGAGCCGCCGCTGGCAAACGTCAAGTACCAAGGCGAGGGGTGCACCTTCCCCTTTCTCTCCCCCCGTTTTTGTTTTGGAGGGGGGTGAGGAACGGCAAAAAGAGCTTTTGCTTGGTTCTTCCTGGCCTCAGGAGAGATTTTTTTTTTTGCTGTGTTATTTTTCGCCGTGTTTCTCTACCTGTTTTACGGTCGCAAAAATCTTCCCAGGGAATCCCAAAACCAAGCGGGGGGGGGGGGGAGGTGGGGCTTTGCAGGGAGCTGAGCGAGAAGAATGAGTCTTTTATTGGTTGCTGAATTAAAAGTGTATTATCTCTTTTTTTAGTGTTTATTGAATGAACGTATCTTTTAAGGATAGAAAAACCTGCTTCCGCAACCCATTTCCTTTCTGGAGGGTAATAAAGAGTTTTCTGTAACCCCAGAGGCAGGTTCCAGCGATTTCCAGGACTGGCGCTGCGCAGCGCCCACTGTGTCCAACAGGGGGCGCTGGGCACGAACCTGCGCGCGGCTCGGCGCCGCCTCACATCTGAGCCGGGTTCCAGCCCCGGAAGGCGAGAGCCGCTGACGGGGTCGAGTACGGAGCTTTAGTCTTCACGGATAAAAAGAGATTAAAGGCTAAATTCTTTTTGGGGGGTTGTGCGTGTGTGCGCGTGTGCGCGAGTGTGTGCGTGTGTGTGTGTGTAAGGGGGTGGTTATCAATTTTAACCAACGACGGAAATGTAGAGCTTTTCATCCTTTGATGTTCTCATAAAGAAACTCCTATCGGCTGAGAAATTACAAGGTTTCTGAGCCAATACCGCGGCTCTCATGTGGGGGGAATTATTTAATTAAAAATATATTTTCCCATCTGTTCACATGATCTTTATGGAGCATTTTAAACGTGGTCACTGATCGTTCTGGCCTGTTCACCTTGCCCCAAGTTTCAAATACTTTAAACTGTATTGAAGGCCCTTCTGTTAAATCCAAGGGGGGAAAAGAGAGACCCAAATATTGAAATGCCCCTCAATCGTTTTCCTGTGCACCCTTCCTTTCCCCCCTTTTTGGCACTGACACATTTTAGACTGCCGATTCTACTAGGCCAGGTATAAATGACAAGCGGCTGTAGAAATAATAATAATTTAAAAAAAAAAAACTGCTGTGCGAGTCCATAACACCCAAATATAAGAAATCTAAATAAAATTGTAATCCGTTCACCCCCCACCCCAACCTGAAAAAAATCCTTCACCTGTATTTAAATAGCATGTCTTTAATTACAGCAGTTGGGCTTGCATGAGGCTGAAGTGAAATTAGCAGTCATTACCAGTCCTTTAACTCTGTGGCGCTTTTGATCAGCGCTAAATTAGCTTTCCAGTCCTAACAAAGACTCCGAGCGAGCGCGGGGCTGTAAATAAGACAGTGCGACCTGCCTTCCACACCTTCCCTCTGTCAGTCAGAGCGCTGCCATTCACCCCGAGATTAACCTTTATCTACCAAATTTTTTTTATAACGGGGGAAAAATAAAAAGGAAAAAAGAGAGAAGAGAAAGAAAAAGAGAAAAAGGAAGAGGAGGCGGGAAGGAAAGCCCCTGACCACCGTAAGTCGCAGGAGCCCGGGGTCCGAGACCCCCTTTAGATTGTATTCTAATGAGCCGGCGTCTCAGCCTGCAGTTTCCGAATCACCGCGGCCCACTCCGCCCCTCGCCCCTCTCCAGTGTCCTCCGAGTCGGAAGCTGCTCCGGTAGGACGCGAGGGCCCCGAATTGCGAACCGGGCGTGGGCCTCCCTCTCAGATCAGTGTGCCAGCGGGGGCCTCCTCCCCCTCCAGCCACAAGATTTTGGAAGAGGAAGGGATGTTTGGGGAGAAAACATGGACGATTTGAAGCTGTATGCAAGAGTTTCTGCGTTCAGCACAGTCAATTTGCTAATAGTCTCTAGTTTTGTTTTGTTTTTTTTTTTTAAGGTTTTCCCCCCCCCCTAGCAATAGCAACAAAACCCCTGCGGCTTCCCCAGCGCTTATTACGAAAGCAAAACATGCTCCTGGTGGCCAGTAGGGGGCGCCGGAGAGCAGGCGCCCCTCGCCCTCGCCCAACTTCCCTCCCAGGCCCTCCCAGCTCGCGGCGCCGCGTTGCCCGTAATTCCTTCTCCCAGGTAGGACTTGCTGGGTATCCTGCCCCCTTGCGTTTCTGGCTCCCTCCCCCTTGGTCTGCTAGGGGAGCCCTCGCCACGCCGCGGCCCCTTCCCTCGGTTCGCAAGCTCCCTCCCGCCTCCGCACAGCGCCGACGCGGCGGAGCAGGTGCCCTCGCTCACACCAGCTTGGCCATCAGCCCTTCCCTCTCTAACCCTGCTCCGAGGAAGGCTCTTTGGGCCGCAGTGAAATACCACAGTTTGACAGGGTGATAAAAGATGGAAGCCTGGATGTTTTTCACTATTGGGGTTATTTCTGTAGGCTCACGAAGCCACGTCTTCATTTTTACAGAAAAAAGAAACACATTCACCCTTGCAAAGGCAACTGATGACAGTCAGGACGAAAACTGTTGGGGGGGGGGAGAAAATCAAGTCATTTCAATCTGCATTTGTTTCTTTTA
Source organism: Thryonomys swinderianus (assembly GCA_004025085.1). Taxonomy (NCBI): domain Eukaryota; kingdom Metazoa; phylum Chordata; class Mammalia; order Rodentia; family Thryonomyidae; genus Thryonomys; species Thryonomys swinderianus. The sequence continues at coordinate 37,146 of PVIC010010812.1, forward strand.
AATTCTCGATTAGCATTTAATTCCACAAGTTAACGCTTTCAGGCTTCAACCTGCCTGTGTTAAATGACTGCCACACAGGATGTATTTCCAGATCTATTAAAGGTCAAAGAAAAAAAAAACACCCAGAACGAGAGGGGGAAGAAGGTGTGTGTGGGGGGGAGGGGGCTACAGCGACTACAGTGAATGTCAAAGTTGGGTTGCGAGCTACTTACATGTCCACGCCAGATCAGGGTGTTGTCTCGCAGCAGTTTGATTGGCAGGTAAAGAAGCAAAGAACGCGAGGGCTTCCCGAGCTCTCGCAGCCCAGGCTGGATCGCTCCTCACCGGGCAGAAAGAGTCCGAGGGCCTTGGAGCGCCTCTCTCAGCCTCCACCCCAGGCGCCGGGAATCCAGTTCGGCTTTTCTTCTCCCCGTGCGCCTCCTGCCTTCGCCCGCTCGCCGCGCACGCCAGCCTGCGGACCTAGCCTAGCTTTGCCACCGCGGTCCCCTGCAACAAGAAAAATCGTTTATGGCTTAAAACCCCAAATGGCTGATTTTTTAAAAGAGAGAGAGAGAGAGAGAGGAGAGAGAGGGAGAGGGAGAGAGAGAGGAGAGAGAGGGTGAGGGGGAGAGAGGGGGGAGCGAGAAGAATGCACCCAGACAACAACAAAAAAGTCAGTTACCCTAACACTGCGCTGCCCCCCCACCGCACAGAAGAATAAAAAAAAAGCTTTATGTTTTTCAGTGGGTATTCAAAGATAATTTGATGCCATTGTTTCTGCTACAGATGGTTCTTTTAAATACAATAACACGGCTCTTTGTGCAGGCTACCCACAATAAAAATCGAAAGCGTTCCCTGAATAACCATTTTGTTCTCTCTTGTATGGGGCCAACAAAAGATGCCGTGAGGTAATGGGTTCTGTTTATTGAAGCCATAGAATAGGGGTTTGATAAAGATTTTTTTTTAAAGCAGAAGACCTTGCAAGGTCGGGCTGATCTCTTCATATTTTTTATTAAAATATTTGTCCAATAGATTATTCCTTGGTGCAGCTGTAGGCTTCCTCCTTCCGTCTTAATCAGCCCAAACATCTGTCTCTTGGAGGAAGCTTTATAAATCTGCAATTGTATCAGTGGCGCAGTAACCTTAGCAGGTTCTGAGATTTTAGGTTCTGTACGAGCAAAGGCAGCGGAGTTTCGGTTCTGTTTGGCCCTGATGGGGCCACGCAGCGCCCGCCCCGGGAAGAGGAGACCAGCGACCTCAGCTAGGAGAGAAGAAGACGGCTCTCTTCTCCCTCCTCGCCGGTGGGCCGTGAACAACTGGAGAGGCCAGGCGCCGGACCACTGAGGACTTGTTTCTTCCCGTCCCCTCGTCTCTGCGAGCTCCCACTAGTCCAGCTGCCTCTGCCACGGGCCGGGTGCCACCCTGCAAGGCGCAGGGTGGGAGCCCAAGGCGAGCGGGCCAAGCCGAAGGTTAGTCTCCAGGACCGCCAGGCCCTCTTCCACACATCCCCGGCTCTCTCTGACTCATGGGTTGCGCCACGCGGGGGGTGGGGGTGGACAGCGCCCCATCCCTTCAGGCCACCCCTCCAGCCATCCAGCTGGCTCCTCTGGGGTCCACCCTGCGCTCTGCTTCCTTTGAGGGGGAGAGGAAGCCATACGACCCAGACCCAGCTAGGTCCGTGTCAACTTCCGGCGGCCGCCCGCCCCGCACTCAGGCCGTGGGGGCGCTGCAGGGGACGTTGTGCCACCCAGCTGGTTGCCTACCTTTCTATAGGAATTCGGGTCGCGCTCTCCGGGCTTCGGCCTCGGAAGCCCAGAGCGACAGGGGCCCACTTTCATGACTTCTGCTCTGGGTGTTGTTAGTAGTAGCAAGACAATAGTCTGGGAACACTGCCTTTCATCTTCAAAACAAGTTTTCAATAAGTTCTCTGTCTCACTCCCCCACCCCACTGCCCAAATAAGTCTTCCTTTTCTTTCCACGAACTGTTCAAAATAAAAACAAAGGTAAACTCTCGTGGGAATACCTCTGCAAAGGTGATCTGAACTGCTTCTCCTTTTGGCAACAGTTGCTATGTCCCTGTTTTACACCTGGTCATCTGAAGAAGGATCTGTGGGGAAACTAACACACACAGACACTCCCTTGCTAGGAAACCTGAAAACCCAAGATTCCAAAGTAGAAAACTACACAGTTTCTCAGAAACCTGTTTCTCAATAATTCTTTTTCTATTTCAAGGCAGTCCCATTTTTTTTTTTTTTTTTTTGAGACAGGATCTCGCTTGTAGTTCAGGCTGGCCCTGAGCTCACTATGGTGCCCAGGCAAGCCCCTGCGAACTCAGCAATCCTCCTGTCTCTGCCTCCCGAGTGCTGGGATTACAGGCGTGAGCCACCACACCCAGCACTGTGGTATGTGGTACTGATGGCTGGTGGGCGTGAGTCTCCACATCCAGCATTGTATGTGGTTACCGGGGATTGAACTCAGGACCTTGCGCTTTCGAGGTAGGCGCTGGAACCACTGAGCTAAATCTCCAGCCCAACAGTCCCATATTAATTTGAAAAGTGTGAGTCAGAGCCGACTAACAGGAAAGTGATACACTTCTCAATTCACTGGAACAAGAGAACTGTTAGGTGTGTACTGGGGGGAGGGAACTGTTAAGTGTGTACTGGGGTGTAAATGACAGTGACCTTTAAAAGAACAGCCTGGGGAATGTGTGTCTGTAACTCCTGGCTCAGGAAAGAGGGCAGGCATTATGCAAAATGAAAAGTCAGTAGTAGACACTTTCCCTGCAACTCAAGGTAGAGGGGGCAGGGTGGAGGTAATCCATGTGTGTGTTCGCCAGTATTTTCATTAAAAAGTGACCACTGAAATGGCTGAATGATTCCTTCTTGCTTCCCTTGTCATAGTATTTTTTGAATATCAAGATTAATAAAAGATGCCTCTACCAGATAAAAGCTTTTCTTCTTTTCACAATCCACTGAGAGAGGAGGCTGAGCTGCTGTCCTCTCTCCCCCCAGGGATGTGGGTTGGACCTGAGGCCGGAGCCAGGGGCCAGGGAGCCAACAGGAGCAGGCCGGGGTGACCTCTGGTGAGCCCAGACACACTGGCCAGACACACTGCCTCTTGTTGGAGTCTGTCCCCTGGCCCCAGCCCAGGGAAGCCTCTAATCTGTTGGCCACAGTGTCCTGAGAGGGGTCAAGAAGAGTGTCCCCCCTTTTTGTTTCAAAGGTAACTGAACAGCATCGTGCCAAAAGCTGTGCTGTCCTGATGGTCCCCTACCCAGGGAGACGACTTCAGCGCCTAAGTCAGAAACGCAGGTGTCTTGCCAGGTGAGGGCCACAGTGACAAGATGCCTTGGTGGGGGAGAGCATCAGGAAACAGATGTCTGAGCTGGAAAACTGCTTCAAACAGCATCATCATCATCATCATCATCATCATCATCAACAACAACAACAACAACAACAACACACTTCTGTAGGGAAGGGGTCAACGTGGCCCACGCGACTGCCCCTCGCCCAGGCTGTCTGTTGTCGCCGGCTGTCTGGCTGGGCTGGAAAGCCCACGAGAACTGAGTTATGGGCACCGAGTGCTGGCAAGCTGAACACCTCAACCCTGCCAACGCGAGCCTTCCTGAGACGAAGTGGGGGTGGGGCTCCCCACACCCTCAGAACGGGGCGCCCGGGAGTGGGGGGAGGAGGAAGGAGGGGAGGGAGGAAGAGGAAGAAGGAAGAGAGGCAAGAAAGGTGGAGATGGCCTTTTACGCGCAGCAGCCGGCAGGCTCTGGGCAGAGGGAGTTAGCGAGAGCGGCGCCGCCCGCCGGGAGCTTGGCCCCGAACCGGCGAGGAAACGCGGTACGCACGACCGAGGTCCGCAGGGCCCGCGAACCGACGCCGCACATCAGAGCGCGGAGGCGGCCGCGCGCCAGGCCCCGCCACCCGCGCCCACGCCGGCTTCGCCCCGCGAGCGGCCCCGCCGGCCCCCTGGAGGGCGCCGGACTCGGAGGGCACCGCCCGGGAGAGCGCGGCCGTCCGCGCGGCGCAGGGGACGAGCCCCAAGCCGGGCGCTAAGGTGGGGCCGCTCCCGGACACGAGCCACACGCACAGCACCCGCCTGACGCGCGCTGCACGGGGCCAGGAGCCCGACGGGGCGCGGGGGGCCGGGGCTCACCCCTCTCGGATCCTGAATCGAGCCTCAGGGCCAGGGCCGAGCCGGCAGCCTTCGGTCAGGGCCGGTGCAGCTCTCGGCTTTCTGGCTCTCACCCTCTCCGCGGGCTGCAGACTCGAGGGCAAAGGGGCGCGAGGCTGAACGCGAGCCTTCCAGATCGGGCAGGGCTTCTAGGTTTCTGGGCCCTGCGGGATGCTCGGCCTTGGCTTGTTTCTCGGGAGTTGCAAAGTCTGGAACCGGTCAGCGGGGCTCCCTGGGGCCCCCAGACTCTGTGCCCGGCTGGTTTGCCCTGCACGCGGCCCAGGGCGCGCAAGTCTGGGTCCGGCTGGCTGCAGGCCCGGCTTTCTGCGCCTCGGGCACGCTGGTCTGCTTCAAGGCCTGGGGCGGGGAAGGGTTCCCTAACTCTAGGCGCAAATGCCAGAGTGACCCTGGAAGCCACAATGTGGCCAGTTGGATTTGTGCTCGTGAACCCTGGAGATGATCCCGGGGCAGCTGGGTCTTGGCTCCCCGTTGGGGGCTCGGCGATGGGAAGTCAGGTACATGGATCCGTAAATGGGATCAGGCGACCGCGTCAGACCTAACGGCCTCTCCTAGGTCAGCGACTTGGGGTCTGGAGAGCCTGAGGGGCGGGAAGGTGAAGGGGAAAGCTCGTCTCAGGGGCCAGGTAGCCAACATGGCCTTCCTCCTGTTCATATCCTCCTCTGGGACTCTCTGAGGCTCCTTCTAGGCCAAGAGAGACAAGATGGGCTTTCAGAAAAGTGTGTCTCAAGTGAGAACGCAGGTGCTTCAAGGTGTGATTCAAGGGAGGGTTGGGGGCCACAGCGAGGATGTGGGGAACATTCATCAGAGGCCTCCTTGAATTTTCCTGTTACTTGGAAATCCACGTGACTCACACAGCCATACGTTTTATCTTTGTGTGTTGAAAGTATTGACATTAAAGCATTACATGTTTAAAATATGCCACAAACTTTGTGGTCTTGTTTGGGGGGTTTCTTAAATTATCATTATACCCAGTGTTTCCAGAAGTACAAATGTCTCCAGTTGCTTCACCTCTGCCTAATAGGTCAATGGAAAGAAAGGGGGAGAAACTGAAGCATTTCCTTTATGACCCCTGGCAGAGCCTCCTAGTACTATGTTTGGGAAATTACACCTTGAATCAATCTAAGCTAAATGAACGTTTCTTGTGTGTAAATAATATCATCTGTTGGTCTTCAAGAATAATCTAAACTGGGCCGGAGGGTTAGCTCAGTGGTTCCGGCGCCTGCCTTGCAAGCGCAAGGTCCTGAGTTCGATCCCCGGTAACCACATATAATGCTGGGCGTGGAGACACGCCCACCAACAATCAACACCGCATACCACAATGCCGGACGTGGTGGCTCACGCCTGTCATCCCAGCACT
>PVIC010010813.1:0-42606 GCA_004025085.1 Thryonomys swinderianus
ATGAAATATGCAGGAAGTTTCCTAAAATTGGTGGCAAGTGTGAGTGAGAGGTACGCTCCTGAATTCCCTTGAACCTGACGGGTATTAGCGGAGCTCTCGGGTTTTACAAAAAGCCTTAGAAACAATTTTTCCACGATGCTGACCACCAAAGATGTAAGATACACAGAACCTATAGCTCCTAGAACCAATTCAAGCAGGGCAGGGCTGGACCTGGTGCAGTCAAGGCCAAGTAGGAAGGTCTTGGCGGGAAGAGGGAGGAACCACGGGAGGGAAGCAGCTGGACTCGGGACTAGGGAGCGTCTTGGGCCTGTCCCTGCCCTCTCAAGCTCCCGATACGGATCACCTTGGGATTCGGCTTCCGCGTTAACCACTTCCACCGATTCGGGCCCATGCTCTTCCTTGAGGTGGACCTCTCCTGGGGCGTCAGCAACATTTTCCAGGTTCTAGGCCGGATTGCGGGTAAAGCTGTAACAACCGCTCTTCTGCTCACGCTACTTCCGGGTTGTTTTGGGAATTGTAGTTCCTCCACTCAAGAAAAGCGGGTGTATGACTTCGGGGAACAACTACTCCCAGAAGGCTTTGCGCAGTAGGCGTGCGTTCGGTCAGTTACCACGGCAACACCCAAGGTTCCAGGGGCTTGCTCTCAAAGGACTTTTGCGTCTTTTGGCGCGTGGTGATGACGCACTGCTGCTTGATCGGCTCTGTACTGGAGGCTGCGGTTTTGCGCGCGACCAGGAATTGTGGACACGTGGTAATGAACTGTGTGGAGTTTGGAAGTTACAGATCCCAAAAGACTTGGAAGGTTTGCAAGTACGTTTTCCTTTTTCCTTGCTTTTGTGGGGCTGCTCGGTATGAGCGAATCGCGTTGCGCCCAGGCCCTTCTCGGTTGTGTTACTGCTTCTGTTTCTGCTTCGAGTTTCCTGGTGGATCTTGGCTTCTGTAAGTTCTGATACTGTTAAATGTAGGAGCGTCGCCGATATTTCTGAAAGGGCCACTTTTCGACCAGCCTCTGGGTCAAGTTCCCAGGGGAAATTTTTTTTTTTCCCTAAACTAACGAGGGTACTTGGGAGGTAGGCTGTTTTCGTGACCTAGGCTCATGGCTAGGTCTGGGGCTCCGAAAGACTGACTCCAATCTCCTGGCTGAGCTTAGATGTTATCGGAAACAGTCCACGCATGTTTGTGTGGTTTAATGAAGCAGAGTGGAGATTTAGAGACAGTACTTCGAACTAGCTACTTGTTGGCTGTGTGGCCTTAGGAAATTTACTCTCAAACTCAGTTTTTCGCATTGAGAAATCAATGAAAACCAGCAAATGCAAGTTAAAGTTCACTTGAAACTGGTGGGAAACGAGATCAAAGAAGCTATGCTTTTAGACGTTGCCAGGACCCTAGAACCTGCCCCTAACTTAACTATCAGAAAGGGAGTGGTTAAATAATTTGTGTTATGTTTGAACTATGACATGTCACGAGAAAGTTAAGCTCCACCTCTCTTCTCTGGTGTACATATCCGTTGTCTATTCCTGAGAGGAGGACAAATGGAAGTAGTTAACATTTTTGTAAAAATAACTTCCCTCCTTGTAAGCAATTAACCATTAATTAATCAAACATTAATGTTTGAATGAGTATGAAAAAAAGCTGTAGAGGTTAGGAGGATGAATTAGAGTCAGAGGAGAGAAAAGGCAAATGAAGTGCAAAAATAATGCTGTAGCAGAATTGGAAATCTAAATTTATAGCTTAATATTGTAGTTAATAAGTAAACATTGCATGTATTTATGGATAAAATAAGATATCCAGTAAGCCGTGAGCCTATCAGACTAATCACATAGCTCTAAAGCTAGACTTCCTTCCATCCTTCTTTCCTTCCTTCCTTCCTTCCTTCCTTCCTTCCTTCCTTCCTTCCTTCCTTCCTTCCTTCCTTCCTTCCTTCCTTCCTTCCTTCCTTCCTTCCTTCCCTCCTTCCTTCGTTTACTTATTTTTCATTTTTTGAGGCAGGGTCTCACTGTGTGAATCAGACTAGTCTTAAACTCACGACGTAACCAGGCTGCCCTTGAACTCATTTTGATCTTACTGCTTTAGCCGCCCAAGATCTGGAATTACAGGTATGCAGCACCACACTTGGCTTGATTTCCATAATTTAAATACTAGCTGTATCTCTTTCCCTGTTTTTTTTTTTTTTTTTTTTGAGACAGGGTCTCGCTTTGTAGTTCAGGCTGGCCCTGAGCTCACTGTGTAGCTCAGGCAAACTTCAAATTCAGCAATCCTCCTGCCTCTGCCTCTCAAGTGCTGGGAATACAGGTGCCAGCCACCATGCTCAGCATTGTGGTGTGTGTTGCTGATTGCTGGTGGGTGTCAGTCACCACACCTGATATTGTTGTATTTGGTTACCGGATTGAACCAGGGACCTTGTGCTTGCTAGGCAGGCGCAGGAAGCACTGAGCTAAATCTGGCCCCAGTTTTTATTTTTTATTAGTACCTGTTTGCATTACATAATGGTTACATTCTTTGTGGGGAGTTGGTACATGTACATAACACATATTAATTGCCCTTTTCATCCCATTTCTTTCCCTACTCCTTCTGTCTCTTGATCCCCTTCCCATTTGCAAAAGATCTATCTTCCGGGCGGGAGATTTAGCTCAGTGGTTCCAACGCCTGCCTCACAAGTGCAAGGTCCTGAGTTCCACATACAATGCTGGGCGTGGTGACTCACACCCACCAACAATCAACCAGCAATCAGCACCCTATACCACAGTGCCGAGTGTGGTGGCTCACGCCTGTCATCCCAACACTCAGGAGGCAGAGACAGGAGGATTGCTGAGTTCCCGGCTTGCCTGGGCTACATAGTGAGCTCAGGGCCAGCCTGAACTACAAAGCGAGACCCTGTCTCAAAAAAAAAAAAAAAAAGATGTATCTTCCTTCTTCCTAATAACATTTATTTTGTCTTGTTTTATTCATTTTTTTAGGGAAGTAGTTTTTTTCTTTTATTGAGTTTATTGGTACATTGTGGATATACATTTTGACCACATTCAGAATTTGTACCTATACATAATCTGTCTTGATTCTCATTTTTTCCCATTCCCCTGCCCTCCCTACAATTCCTCAGTTCTTGTATACATAAGCTTATTTACCATTTTGTTTGTTTGTTTCGTTTTGGCGGTACTGGGGATTGAACTCGGGTCCTTATGCTTCCAAGGTAGGTGTGGTACCACTTGAGCTAAAACTGCAGCCCTTGTTTATTTTCAACCATCAAATATTTTCTGTACCTCCTTCATTTTCCCCTATTCCCCCTTTCCTTTTTCCCTTTGAACATTTTTCTTCCTATTTCATAATATATACCATACATTCTGGACCTCATTTATACCTTCAGTTTCTCACGCAAGAGAAACAGTGCTGTATTTACACATCTGGGTCCTATTTATTTCACTTACGAATATGACTTCAAGGTATATCCATTTAAGTATAAGTGTTTCTAATTTATCATTCTTGGTCACCAATATTCCATTTTATTTTTAAAAACCACATCTTCTTTATCCATTCTCCAGATGATGGGCATTTCGGCTGTTGGATTTAGCTATTACAAACTGTGCTGCTAAAAACATGGGTACACATATGTCACTGTGGTATGACGCCTTTAATTCATTCATGTATATACCTAGCAGGGAAATAGCAGGGTCAAATGAGACCTCTAATCCTAGTTTTTTTTGAGGAATATCTACACTGATTTCCACAGTGGTTGCACCAGACTACATTGCCACGAACAGGGAAGTGGGGTTCCTTTTCTCCTCACATCCCCACCAGTATTTGTTGTTGGTTGATTTCTTTTTTTTTTGAGACAGGGTCTCGCACTGTAGTTCAGGCTGGCCCTGAGCTCACTGTGTAGCCCAGGCAAGCCTTGAACTCAGCAGTCCTCCTGCCTCTGCCTCCCAAATGCTGGGATTACAGGTGTGAGCCCCCACACTCGGTTGTTGGTTGATTTCTTGATAGTAGCTACTCTTTGAGGAGTGAGATGAAATCTCAGTGTAGTTTCATGTGAATGTCTCAAATGACCAGTGATGTTAAATACTTTTTTATGTTTCTTTCCTCCTTTTACTTCTTTATCTGACAAGTATCTGTTCATTTCAGATTCCTAATTTTGAATTGAGTCTTTAAATTTAGGGGAGCTGATTTTTTTAAAGTTCTTTATATATTCCAGATAGTAGATCTTTGTCTGAGAAGCAACTAAGAAAATTTTTTTTCCAGAATTGTAGATTGTCTTTTCACTCTTTTGGTGGTTTCTCTTGCTTTGCAGAAGCTTTATAATGAGATGAGATCCCAGTAGTTGATTGTTTCTGCTAGTTCCCATGCTGCTGAGGTTTTGTGCATAAAGTCTTTCCCTAAGCCAATATGTCCAAAAATCCTACCTAACCTGTCTTCCAGTAGGCTTAGTGCTTCTGTTTTAATATTTATGTCTCTAAGCCACTTTGACTTTAGTTTAATGCAAGGTGAACAACATTAATCTTTGGCAGGTTGAGACTCTGTTTTTCCAGCACCATTTATTAAAGAGACTAGTTTTCCTCCATTGAGAGTGTTTGGCTCCTTTGTCAAAGATGAGGTGGCTTAGTATATCTGGAGTTGTTCCTGCATCTTCTAGCCTATACCATTGATCCTCTGTTTTTTTTTTTTTTGCCAGTACCATGCTGTTTTTATTACAGTGGCTTTGTAATATAGTTTCAAGTTGGGGATTGTGATAATCCCTGCCATGTCCTTATGGCCTAGAATTGCTTTTGCTATTCTTGATCTTTTCTGGTTCCAGATAAATTTTTGTATTATTGTTTCATAGTTCTGTGAAATATGCTGTTGGGATTTCAGTTGGGATTGCACTGAATCTATATAATAGTTTAGAGAGTATGGCCATTTTGACAATATGGGTTCTTCCTAACCAGGAACAAGGAATGTCTTGCCATTTTCTGATATCCTCTTTGATCTTCTTTTTCAGAGTGTGTTTTTATTTATAGTTTGTTTTGTTTTAATATAAGAAACTCTATGATATTTAAGCTTGTGTTTCTGATCTATTTCACTAACATTAGGTTCTCAAGTTTCATCCATTGTCCTACAAATGATTCAAGTTTATCCTTCTTAGTGGCAAAGTAGTACTCCATTATATCTAAATAGCACATTTTCTTTTTTTTTTTGAGACAGGGTCTCGCTTTGTAGTTCAGGCTGGCTCTGAGCTCACTATGTAGCCTAGGCAAGCTTCAAATGCAGCGATCCTCCTGTCTCTGCCTCCTGAGTGCTGGGATTACGGGCGTGTGTGGTATGTGGTATTGATTGTTGGTGGGCGGGATTCTCCATGCCCAGCATTGTATGTGGTCACCAGGGATCGAATTTAGGACCTTGCACTTGTGAGGCAGGTGCCGGAATCACTGAGCTAACCCTCCGGCCCTAAATAGCACATTTTCTTAATCCATTCATCTGTTGATAGGCATATAGGCTGCTTCCAAGAGCAGCTATCATGAGTTGTACGGCTATAAATATAAGTATGCAAGTATCATGGTAATTTGTCTTTAACTCTTGAGAAGATATCTGGAAAGGGGATACCTGAGTAAAATGGATCTCTATTTTTAGTTTTTTGAAGAATATCCATAAGGATTTCCATAATGGTTGTACTAGATTACATTCCTATGAACAATGTAAACAGATTCTCTTTTTTTTTTCTACAGCCTTGCTAGTTAGTATTTGTTATTACTTGATTTCTTGATGATAGCTATTCTTTCTGGGGTAAGATGGAATCTCAGTGTGGTTTTAATTGTGTTTTTCTAATGGCCAGAGATGTTGAACATTTTGGGGTCATTTATTGGCCATTTGTACTTTTCCTTCAGAGAAGGATCTATTCATTTGTTACCCTTTTTTTTTTTTTGAGACAGGGTCTCGCTTTGTAGTTCAGGCTGGCCCTGAGCTCACTATGTAGCCCAGGCAAGCATTGAACTCAGCAATCCTCCTGTCTCTGCCACCCGAGTGCAGGGATTACAGGCGTGAGCCACCACGCCCAGCACTGTGGTGTGTGGTATTGATTGCTGGTGGGCGTGACTCACCACACCCAGCACTGTACGTGGTTACCTCAGTGGAACTCAGGACCTTGCGCTTGCGAGGCAGGCGCCAGAACCACTGAGCTAAATCTCCGGCCCTGTTACCCATTTTTTAATTCAGTCTTTTATTTTAGGGGTATGCTAAGTTTTTGAGCTCTTTATACATTCTTTATACATTCTGTGGTATAGCTGGAAATATTTTTTAGTTTCTCCACTCTTTTGGTTGTTTCCTTTGCTGTGCAGAAGATTTTCAGCTTGCTATGATCCCATTTGTAGATTACTGGTAATATATTTTGTGCCATGTAGGTTCTAGTCAGCAAGTCCTTGCCTATACTTGTATCTTCAAAAGTTTTACCTATAGTATTTTATCTTCTAGCAAAATATTTTGTTTTAAAATTTAGAACTTTGATTCACTTTGACTTTAGTTTAGAAAACAGTAAGCTACATGGTTCTAATTTCAGTGTTCTGTGTGTGGATATCCAATTTTTCCAGCACCATTTATGAAAGAGACTATCTTTCCTCCAGTGTATGTTCTTTGTCAAAGATGAAATAGCTGAATGTACCTGGGATTTATTCTGCATCCTTTTCTATTGATCCACATGTCTGTTTTTGTGCCAGTACCATACTGTTTTTATCACAGTAGCATAGTAATACAGTTTGAGATCTGAGATTACGGTGCCTCCTGCTTTGTTCTTATTTCCCATAATTGCTTTGGCTATTCTGCATTTCTTCTGGCTCCATATAAATTTGAGGATTATTTTCTCTAGTTTCATGTGGAATACTGTTGGTATTTTGATTGGAATTGTATTAACTCTTTATCAATTTTGGAAGTATGGCCTTTTTGGCAAGGTTAGTTCTGCTTATCCAGGAACAGGGAATACCTTTCCATTTTCTGATGTCCTCTTTGATTTCTTTTTTCAGAATACTGTAGTTTTCATTGTAAAAATCTTAATGCCCTTGGTTAGGCTAATTTCTGAGTATTTAATTGTTTTGATGCTATTATGAACGGTAATGTTTTCATAGTATCTTTCTCATTGTGTTCAATTTTTGTGTACTCTCCTGTATCTTCCTTTTTTTATTTTTTTGAGACAGGGTCTTGCTTTGTAGTTCAGGCTGGCCCCGAGCTCACTATGTAGCCGAGGCAAGCCTGGAACTCAGCAATCCTCCTGCCTCTGCCTCCTGAGTGCTGGGATTACAGGCGTGAGCCACCATGCCCAGCACTGTGGTATGGCATTAATGCTGGTGGGCATGTCACCACACCCAGCATTGTATGTGGTTACCGGGATTGAACTCAGGACTTTGCACTTGCGAGGCAGGTGCTGAAACCACTGAGCTAAATCTCTGGCCCTGTGTCTTCCTTTATAAAACTAACATTTCTGATTGTTCCAGATCAGAACATGGGATTATAGGAGCATAGTGTTAAACTCCATGGAAAAGTACTATTTTTTCTTTATAAAAGTACGTGAAATCATCATAGCTGAGAGGAACCTAAGGATATCTGATGACTAAATGTGAGATAGTATCTAGGGTGAGATCAGTTTGTAAAATATTTCAATTCATAGTTAGCTGCCTTCTAGGATTCTTTTGGTGGAAATTTATTTATTTATTTATTTATTTATTTATTTATTTATTTATTTATTTATTTTTGAGGCAGGGTCTCGATTTGTAATTTAGGCTGGCCCTCAGCTCACTATGTAGTCCAGGCGAGCCTCAAACTCAGCATTCCTTCCACCTCTGCCTCCCAAGTGCTGGGATTACAGGTGTGAGCCACCACTCCCCATTTTCATTTTTTTTGATAGCATTGGCTAAGTGTTTGTCAATTTTGTTTATTCTTTGGAAGAATCAGCTCCTCAGTTCATTTATTCTTTATTTTTTATTTTTGTTTTAGTCTCAATTCTCTTGATTTTTGGTCAGATCTTTTTAATCTCTTTGGTTTTGCTAGCTTTGGATTTGGGTTGTTCTTGCTTTTCTAGGACCTTAAAGTGCATCATTATGTTATTTATTAGGGCTTGCTCTGGGATCTTTGCCCTTAAAAACATACATACACATCCACTAATAGCCTGTCATTTGTCCTTACACTTCAGTGATTCTTTCTTAAGCTTTTCCAGGAACTCCATCTGTTGAGACGAACTGGAAAACAAAACTATGACATACAGAAAAAGTGAAGGAGAAAAAAATATGATAAATTGAAATAAAACCCAGTTGGTAGTTTAGAAACCACTAGTTTGTTTCTTGAACTTTGCTTGGATTCATTATACCCTCAAACATGTTTTTAAAAACACGTACATGAGTATGAATATGTGTGTCCACATTTGTATACATTGCTTCATAATAAAAATTTATATTTGAATAAAGAAAGCACAGTTATAAGAATGTTTAATCCTGGCCATGGTAGTACATGTCTAATTCCAGCACTATAGGAGGCGAGACAAGAGGATTCCAAGCTCAATTTGAGCAGTTTAGGAATTTAGCAAGAGCCTGGCTCAAAAAGCTGAAAATATAGTTTAGGGTATAAGCCCTAGGTTCAATCCCTAGTATTAAAGAAAAAGAACTTTACCATGTGCTGTATTGAACAGTGAATGAGGAAAGGAAAGATTGATTATTCTAGCCTCAGTTAAAATTTCAGTTTATAGTTTTAAATGTTAACCTCCAGCTTACTCACATGTTCTATAGTCCTTGGATCTCTTACAAAGATCACATAGAATCATTGACAATAGTGTTTATCTATTATAATCCTTTTTCTTAAACTCAGTCTTCTGCTTTTCCTAGATTGCTTTCCTTTACCGTGTTCTATTACCACGATTAGGGTAGAACTTTTAAGAAGTCTCACACAACAGAATATTAGCACAAAGCATTAAAATCTTATACTATGGACAATGCCGGACGTGGTGGCTCACGCCTGTAATCCCAGCACTCGGGAGGCAGAGACAGGAGGATTGCTGAGTTCGCGGCGGCTTGCCTGGGCACCATAGTGAGCTCAGGGCCAGCCTGAACTACAAAGCGAGACCCTGTCTCAAAAAGCAAAAAAAAAAATCTTATACTATGGAACACAAGTGGGCATTTCTGTCCATCTTATCTGTTGGGCTCAATATGCTAACCTAAGGATTTCAAATTTGATTTTTTTTTTTTAAATAGGGTCTAGCTTTGTAGTACAGGCTGGCCCTGAGCTCACTATGGAGCCCAAGTAAGCCTCAAATTCAGCAAACCTCCTGCCTCTGCTTCCCGAGTCTTGGGATTACAGGTATGAGCCATCACGCCCAACATTGTGCTGTGTGGTACTGATTGCTGGTGGGTGCAAGTCACCACGCTCAGAATTGTGGTATGTGGTTACCAGGGATCAAACTAGGGACGTTGCACTTGTTAGGCAGGCACCAGAACCACTGAGCTAAATCTGTGGCCCTCAAATTTGATTTTTAAAGTCATAGGTATTAAATTTCTGGATTAAAGCATTGTATCATTCAAGAGTTGTTACAGTTTATGTATTGAATGTCTTCCAAGCCTCTTCCCTTCAAAAGTGGTACTTTTAGAGAAGATGGTTGTATCATAAAGACACACTATATTCATCATAAATTCATCCCATGATGCTTTTGTAGCTGAATCTGCTGTTCGGAGATGAAGCCACGGGGACTGATTGGAAAGGTGTATCCCCTATCCTGGTGCCTCCCTTCACTCTCTTGGCTACTGCAGGTGGAACAGCTTCTTTCCACCTTGAGTTTCACCAGGCTGTTTCTGACTTAGAGTCAGATGTCTATGGACTGTCCTTCAAGTTGTGAGTGTTGGTTGTTCTGTCCCAGTGAGGAGGAAAGTGACCAGCACAAAAGCCCATCTCAACAGTACATTTGAAAAGTGGGTGCCTGGTGTCTTATTGAGCAACAAAGGACCTTTAATAACAGGGATTAAGTTAATAATGAAAGAAGCTGTTGTTCAGTTGAGTGTAGTGGAGGAAGGGGAGTTGTGAGAAAATATCTTCAGAATTGAGGATAAATTATAATGGTAAATTATACTTCAGGCTCCTCTCTTAAGTGAAGAGCTAGTCATTCTTTCTTTATCCAAGGAAAGAACTGAGAGGTCCCCGAGGGAAAGATGAGTCTTGGAAGCCAAGAGACTGGGCTTCCAGGTCCAACAACTGTGCACTTTTGGATAGTTCCTGTGTCCACCCTTGGAAAAACTGCATTTGGCTGTATTAAGAGAACCCATGGATTCCTTTTTAGTTGCCATATCTATGCAGTTGTTAATTACTCTTCTTATTCTCTGTACACGTAACATTATATTTGGCTGCTCCCGTGGTGTTCAGCAGGGTGAGAATAGAGAGACTTACTTTCCCCCACTTTTTTTGGTTGTAAGTAAATAATCTGATTTTGTTGTTTATTTTTTGAGAGGCTAGTCATAGGAGCCGGTCCCTGAGCAGTGGGTCTGTGCTGGGTGTGTGGATAAGATCAGGTTCATAGCTTGCCAGGCAGACCAGATCTCAGACTGGTGGCCACCTTGAAGTGACCATTCTTGGCTTCTGTTGGCACAGGTCAAACAGTTTGCTGTTTCTTTTTTTATGACTCTTCACAAAATGTTTTCGGAAGGAAGAAATGTATGAATTTCATGTACAATCTTGAAAAATCATCTTTTTCTTTTACCATGCATCATGGTAGGATGCTTTTTAAAAAGTCTTGTAGAAAAAAGAAAAAGGTCTTAGAGCATGTTAGATGTACTTTTATTCCAAAGGCATAATATGAAGATACAGGAATTTTTTGTTGAAGACCTACTAGCCATGTCTAACCTGTAGCCCACCTTTTATTATCCTCTTTTTTAAAGAGTTATAAGGAATGTAAAAGGTAAAGGAAGTTTTGTTGCTCATATACATTAACTATATTATATATTTTACATGGGGCCCAAGACAATTCCTCTTCATGGGGAAAAAAGTAAGGTTTATCACAGACTGGAGATGGCTTTAAGACTAATTAATTGTGCTGAGCCTCAGATTAATGTTAAAATGGTGGAGTAGGTGAAGGTAGTGATGAAGTTGGAGCCTCTAGTAGGAATGGTGTAACTCTGTAAACTATTAGCATTTCTGAATTCTTATGGCAATCTTACATTACCTGGGGTATTAAGCATAGGTTTACTAAAGCACTGCAGTTTGCTGTTTTCACCTGGAATTGAATTAATTCAGCACAGAAAACTTTACATCACACTCATCAGATATTTTGATTGTCAGTCATTTTTGTCACTTATTAATAAATTGGAGAAATGAAGCTATAAGTTTGGTGGTGGAGAGGTAATAAAAATTGGTAGCATTCTAGGATCTTATGCTTTTCAAACATACTAGTTTTACCTTGTGAAGGTGCTTTCTGTCTTAATGTGAATTTAATTAAAAAATACAACTTGTCATAGGTAGGCATGGTGGTGCACTCCTGTAATCCCAGCACTTGTGTGGTTGAGGCAGGAGGATGGTGAGTTTCAGGCCTTCTAGAGGCTACTTAGCAAGGTTGATTCAAAAACAAAACCAAAGAGAAAAAAATTTACATATGTGGATTTAACTTTTTTACAAAACCTTTCCAGACAACACAGAATTTCTGGGGTAAAGGGAAAGAAGAGCCTAAAGTTCTTAACTTTAGGCCTTTCTGAAATACTCCTTATTAATAGTGTCTTCCATTCTCAGATTTGTGAGGGCAGGCAGTGCTTAAGTTATTGTACTGTGTAATAGTCCTAGTCTGTTATATTTTGATTAGTTCTTGTTTTTGCAAAATAAAGTATTGCATATCAGTTTATTCCAGTCTTCAGTCAGAATAATAAGAGCTGGATTTATTAACTTTACACTGTATTTCTTGCCTTTGTGCTTCTCCCTGCTACTATTCTGTGCAGCTTACTTAGATCGGAAGATACTGCCTGTAATTTTGTTGTCAAATCGTTTCAGAACTCTGTTGGTTTAAAATTTAAACTATATGTATACTTTTTTTTTTTTTTTGAGACAAGGTCTTGCTTTGTAGTTCAGGCTGGCCCTGAGCTCACTATGTAGCCCAGGCCAGCCTGGAACTCAGCAATCCTCCTGTCTCTGCGTCCCGAGTGCTGGGATTACAGGCGTGAGCCACCACGCCTGGCTAAAATATATTTTTAATATATGAAATGAGTGTAATAGGTTAAATAAGGACAATGAGTCTTCTTTTGTATTTCCTAGAGTATATTCCTTTTTTTTTTTTTTTTTGAGACAGTGTCTCACTGTGTAGTTCAGGCTGGCTCTGAGCTCACTGTGTAGCACAGGCAAGCCTCAAACTCAGCAGTCCTCCTGCCTCTGCCTCCCAAGTGTTGGGATTACAGGCCTGAGCCACCACGCCCAGCATTTGTGGTATTTGGTACTGATTGCCAGTGGGCAAGAACCACCATGCCTGATATTGTTGTATGGTTCCAGGGGACTGAACCAGGGAACTTGCACTTGGTAGGCAGGCAGTGGAACCACTGAGTAAAATCTCTGGCCCTCTAGAATATATTCGTGTTAGCCTGTAAATGTATTTGTATAATTTGGAAGAATAAATTTTAACAGTTTTAATGTATAAAAATAAATTTTCTAATTCATTGCTAAAATATAACTTTTAATAGTCTGTTTCCTTAGGTTTCAATGGTAGTTGTTTTCATGTTTCTAAATTTATGGTGACTTGATTACTTTTTTTTTTTTTTTTTGGTAGCAGAGATTGAACTTGGGACCTTGCATTTTGAGGCAGACACCAGAACAACTGAACTAAATTCTTGCCCCTATGGTAACTTGAAATAATGATGTGGTAGACTTTCCTCAAATACTTATGCTAATTTTGCAACTTCTGTTTAACATGAAGTGTTTTATTGGACCATATAGAAAGTAGTTATGTCTAAGATTCTGACATGGCTCTTAGATGGCTCTCTTATTTAAATACAGCAATTTATGTCTCCTAAAACATAACATTTACTTTCTTAAATATCTTTAATGGTAGTTAAGCTTATGTATTAGAAAATATTCTCTTACTGTGATGAAATACCTGATTTAGTCAACTTATTAGGAGGAAAGATTTGTTTGGCTCATGGTTTCAAGGGTTGCAGTCCATGGTCACTTGGCCCCCATCACTTTGGTCCCGTGATGAGGCAAAATATCAGTAAGGAGTGGATGGCAGAGCAAAACTGCTCACTTTGTGGCAGCCAGGAAACAGAGAGAAGGATAAAGGTTCTGGTGTTCCAATATACTCTTCAAGGGTACACTCCCAGTGACCTGCTTCCTACGACCAGGACCCACCTTCTAAAGTTTGCACTACCTCCCAATAGCACCACCCTATCAGGGGCCACGCTTTCAGCACTTAAGCTCTTGGAGGGATGTTCTAATCCAGACTACCTTATTACAACTCTTTTTGCCGCATTCTCTTAAACAGTGATTGGTTTTCAGAGTAGTGCATCAGTGAGATCACAGATAGCTGTCATAATTTAATTACTACTAAAAATTGGCCTGGCCCTATTGGCAAGATTTCCAGAGGGTATGGTACTAATACCATATATTGTCAGATATTTGTGTCATTTATTTATAAATTAGAGAAATGAAGCCATACATGTGGGGCAGAGATAATAAAAATTGTTACAATTATATAAAAAAGTGTTGTAATAAACTATTTGTGAAATGTTGATATGTCTAGTGACATTTTGCAAATGATCTGCCATGCGTGCTTATCCAGTTCTATGATACATCTTAAAAGGGAGCCCAGGATTTTGCCATAGTGAATATTAACTACTTAGCAGTATCCAAAAATAATTGATAATATTTTGTTCTTTTTCATTATTTTGTTAGTAAAGGTATCTTTTTCTATAAACAAAAGCTTCTCTTTCCCAGTTACAGAAGTAATGAAAAATTCCTATGGATCATACATTGCTTCGTGTAGTTTCTTACCTGTGTTTGGATGCTATATAAGTGCTAGAATGCTGTTTGAAATTTTGCTTATTAAAAAACATTAGTAGAAAATTGCTATGTTACTTAATATTCCAAACTGAGAAAGCAAAAAACAGTTCAGATCAGAACTTCTAGGGACTGAGCAGTGTGACCTTTTCTTTTTACATGTTTTCAAAATTTAGAGTGAACCTGGATATCCTGGCATTCTTTTCTTCTAATTGTTTGGTTCTCATTAGCTCAAGCATACATTCTATGAATAAATGTAAAAGTAACTGAAGTCTTGGGGAAATTTTCTTAGGCTCATTCTACTCCTCATTAACAACCCTCTCCATTATAGACTGGAAGTAATAATAAGCATGCTGTCATTCAATTTTCTGAGGTTGCTTTCTTTGTAAAATGCTGAGTTTTTGGATATTATAAAGTGCCTTCTAAATTTAATGCTCTTTTCTTGTCAGGGCCTAGAAGAATCCCTAAGAATGAAGCTGAATCTTACCAAGGTAGTTAATGGTTGCCGTCTAGGAAAAATACATAACCTGGGCAAAACAGGAGATCACACCATGGACATTCCAGGCTGCCTTCTGTACACCAAGACGGGCTCTGCCCCACACCTAACCCATCACACTCTGCATAATATCCACGGGGTTCCTGCCATGGCTCAGCTTTCGCTTTCATCCCTGTGAGTATGAGACCCAGTCGCTCAGGCAGGGACCCTGGCAGCAGCTTGGATACCTTAGTTATGTGCGCTATACAGATATATTTCTTTGGCTCATATGTGTAATTTGTAGATTTTCAGAATAAAATTGTAAGACAAGTACCAATTTATGCACCCTCTGGCCCTAATCTAACCACAGGGTTAATTTACCTCCACTTTACATTTTCTCCAGACATACAGCTCCATACTACCTTCCTATTCTTGAGGTGCTAGGGCATAGAAGCTCTTGTAAGAGCAAAAGTTGGAGTTCAGGAGCTTCATGCACCAGCCTCAAAGTTCCTAGCCTCTTCCTTATGAAAGCAGAATTAATAGTTACATCATTTTCAGTAACACACAAACTCTCTTTATACTAAATTGAAGAGTCTGATATCTGACAAAAAAGTGCAATATTGTGTTCATAACTGATTTTAAAGTGGCAAGAAAAGGAAAAGAAAATCCAAATATTCTGAAGTCACTCTACTAGAACCACTTACAAATTGAAAATCTTGATTTTGACTAATGAAGCTGGCCTAGTTAGTTGGGTCTCTTAAATAATGATGTACTTTGTTTTTTAAGACTACATTTTCTGTCATGGAGCTTATTTGGGTTAGGAAAAAAGGGCTTCAGTTGTATATAGTATCTGCAGAATGATTCATTATTGTGTTATGTATCTGTCTGTCTTAACCACAGAGCAGAACATCATGAAGTCTTGGCAGAATATAAGAAAGGAGTTGGAAACTTTATAGGTAAAGATTAATTTAGTTATTGTGTGTACTTTGTGATGTGAGAGCATCTGTGGTGGTGGACAGGTGTGGGACGGACCCTCCAGGCACTGAACAGAACCAGCAGTGGGAACTTGAGGAGAACACACGTGAGATACAGAGCAGACTGTCCACCTTGAGCCTCCGTCATCCAGCAGAGGATGAAGCATTTATGCACAGCCAGGTTTTGATATGTTAGTGTCTTCTGTTCCAGAAGTAGGATTTTACATGTAAACATGTATGTCCATGTATTTATAACAAAAGCTTAGTGATGACAACTAGAGAACCAGTTCTTCTGTGGACCCCTTTCTCCTAAAGCTCTTTCTCAATTGTGGGACTGACTTTAGTGAGTGAAAATCTTGTTTCCCTTGGTTATTCAGTCTTCTGGTTCTGAAAGAAATTGCATGATGACTTGTTGGTTCAGAAAAGAAATTTATATAATCATTCTTCTTGTTTTGAGGCCAATTGTAATCACCAGCTTTAAAGTATACAAGCATATAATTATATGAAAATAGCTAATATATGCTATTTACAGATAATTGTAAAAACTGAAATTGTGGAAAATAAGGTGGAGAACTGCAGAAGTTTTTAACTTGTTTATTTTTGTCTTATGGAAAATGTGGGGTAACATAAAATTTAAACACATATGGTTTAAATATCATTTTTTGGATTTTAGAAAATGACTGTCTTTTTCAGTGAGAGCCTAAAGAAACGGTCATCTTAAGCCAATAAAACATACTGAGAAATTCTGGCCCTTGAGACCCATACATATCATTAATGACAGTATCATTTCATTTTCCCGGTACCTGGTTCCTTTAGGGTAGTTCTTAGGATGAGTATACTTGATATTAAATTCTTTATATCAAATCAAGTGAAATCAATATGTCACTAAATACTTTCATTATATCTCATTGTAAGATACCAGTTCCTTTGCAGGAGTTCCTGCATCATTAGACATGAACTTTTATATTTAATTCTTTTAGACTAGTAATTTCAAAGCAAGGTTTTTATTCACACTGGTAGGCCTTCTATAATTTCCAGATCAGGTACAACTATTTAGTGTGATAAGAGTTGCCTTGTCCACCATTGTACACTGTGGATATATTCACTGTTATAACTCAGTTTGGAAACATTTTCAGTGGTGTTTTACATTTATACAGGCATGCCAGAGTTGCTCATATACTGCTCCCTGCATGATCCAGTCAGCCCCTGCCCGGCTGGTTATGTAACAAATAAGGTATGTTCTGAGAAGGACTTCTGGAGACTACTTTGTCCCAGGGGAATCAGCATCTTGTATCTCTCAGATGCTAGGTCCCTTTGTCTGGGATGATTTCTTTATGCCTTCTATGTATGTTGATAATTTTAACAGGATGGGACAGTTTATAAGAATGTATAGGAGAGCTGGGGATATAGCTCAGAGGTTCCAGCGCCTGCCTCATAAGCACAAGGTCCTAAGTTTGATCCCCAGTACCAAAAAAAAAAAAAAAAAATGAGTGGGGCTACCTAAGGATGAGTTAAAATTAAGAATCCATTCCCGGGCTGGAGGGTTAGCTCAGTGGTTCCGGCGCCTGCCTCACAAGCGCAAGGTCCTGAGTTCGATCCCCGGTAACCACATATAATGCTGGGCATGGAGACATGCCCACCAACAATCAACACCGCATACCACAATGCCGGACGTGGTGGCTCATGCCTGTAATCCCAGCACTCGGGAGGCAGAGACAGGATTGCTGAGTTCGCGGCAGCTTGCCTGGGCACCATAGTGAGCTCAGGGCCAGCCTGAACTACAAAGCGAGACCCTGTCTCAAAAGCAAAAAAAAAAAAAGAATCCGTTCCCAAGATTTTTTTGTTGTCACAAAAATTTAGGGATGGAGGAGGGTCAAAGCACATGCCGAAAAAAGAAATTGCTATGATGGGAGAAGACAGTAATGATTGATACCATGCTTTATTTGCAGTTTTAACAACTTCGGGGAGCGTTGGGAAAGTTGCTGATGAGTGTTATCACATGTAAAACTATATATAGTAAGACCTCAGTATAATACTGCTTACTGGTAAAACAGAATTGAAAAAGCTGGGTCTGCAGCCAGAAATTTTAGCTAGTGAAGAACAGTATCAAAAGGGCTTCATTAAAAGTTTTTGTTCAGGCAAGAACTCAATATGTACATATTTCCAGCATTCACCTCACTGATGTCAATACTATCTCTTAATTGTGATTTTAAGTACTATTTTCAAGTCAGTGTGGTGGCATATAATTCTTGCAACCTAGGAGACTGAGGCAAAAAGAGTACAAGTTAAAGGCCAGCCTGGGAAATTTTAAAGACTTTGTGAGACCTTGACTCAAAAAAAGGTCTGGGAATGTACCTCAGTCTGAAGGGCCTGTATGAAAAACAGTATGAAATCTCCAGTAGGAAAACATGACAAAACAACATACTATTTTCAGTTATTGTTTGTTTGCTTTTATTTTTTGCTTTTTTAATTCAAAAGAAAACATTTTGACTTCAATTATCTATACCACTTGGCAGAGAAGATTCATTTAAACAGTATTCTTTGCTTTAGTACAGACTAGAAAGACTGTGTGTGTCTTCTCCATATATATCCTTGGTAATATCTTCAAAGAATAGAATTGCTGTCAAAGATAGATTAGTATCTTAATTACTTTTCTTATTGCTGAGGCAAAATACAGGACATCCAAAGTTAAAAGAAGAAAGGTTTATTGCAGTTGGCAGTTTATAGGCGTTCCAGTTGACAACTGGCTGACTCAAAGCAGGGTGCCATTGTCAAGGAGAAATAGTTCATGGGAGGCAGAAGGCAGCAAGCAACAAGCAGCAACAATAATAACCCTCTTCCTATCCCTTCTTTTTATCCTAAGGGCGAGCAGCACTCACACCAAGGGTGGGGCACCCTTAATCCTAGCATTGCACCATGAATCAATTCCAATACCACACACTCTAGATCCATTCACCTCCAGAAAGCTCCACCTGTGATACTTTGGAGGATCATCTAGATATCAGCCGTAATAATTATATAGATTCTCATGAACTGTGGGATTGATGACTTTGTATATACTTCTGTATCTACCTCAGCCTAAAAAGTGGCAAATGCTTATCATTATTATTATTAATGTATGGGGCTGTAGACCATGCTTTTGGGATACAGAAGTGAATTGTGATACTCTATTAGACAAATGTAAAATGCTGTGGTAAGTTCTGTCTTTTCCATCACAGGAATAAATACAAATTGCTGTAGGAGTTGAGAAAAGTGAGCAGTTGATTATGTCCAAGAATCTCTTTGGAGAAGACATGAGAATAGATGATACTTAAACTCAACTTCTTAAAGAATGTATAGTATTTTGCCAGGCAAAAAGTAGAAGGGCTTTTCAGTCAAAAGAAATAATGTGATCAAAGGCCGAGAAGGTTCAAAGTTTGTGGTTTATCCAGACCAGCAAGGGTGGGAGTGGGAGAGAAAGATGGGATAGGGGACAGTAGGAGATTGTGCTAGAAGAGCGTGACAGAATTCTTTGGGAATTGCTTTATGTGTACATTAAAAGATTCTGTGTGAGCTGTAAGTTCCCTAGACAGTGTTTTGTTTTGTTTTTTGAGACAGGGTCCCACTTTGTAGTTCAGGCCGGCCCTGAGCTCACTATGTAGCCCAGGCAAGCCTCGAACTCAGCAATCCTCCTGTCTCTGCCTCCCGAGTGCTTGGATTATAGGCGTGAGCCACCACACCCGGCTCCCTAGACAGTTTTGAATATAATATAACTTTTTTTTTAGTTTCTTTTGGGACTGAGTTTCATTGTGTAGCTCAGCTGGTCTCCAACTCCTGGGATCAAGAGAACCTGCCTGCCTTTGCCTCCTATATGGCTGAATCTACATAGCATACCAAGCTAACAAGCACATATTCATTTAGTCACTTGTTTGCTATTTTAGTACTGGTGGTAGAATACAGAGCCCTTAGGGCAAAAAAATGAATTAAAAAAATAATACATCACATACCACAGTGCCAGGCTTGGTGGCTTGTAATCCCAGCACTTGTAATCCCAGCACTTGGCAGGCAGAGGCAGGGGGATTGCTGAGTTCAAGGCTTGCCTGGGCTCCATAGTGAGCTCAGGGCCAGCCTGAATGACAAAGTGAGAACCTATCTCAAAAAAATAAATAAATGAAAAAAATTTAAAAATAAATAAAATATTGCCAGAACAGAGCTGGGGTGAGGCTCCAAAGAGCAGAGGGTGTGACACCCTGCCTTATCCTCAGCCTGGGACAGAAGCAGCTGGCACTGTGGATCACAGTCTGGTCTGGGTGTAGCAGAACCTGTGTGCTGTTGTTCCCAGAAGGTTGAGACAGGATGAACCAGGTGCAGAGTCCCAGTCAGGTGGCCTGAGGGACATGGTGCTGGATAGGGTTAGGGTGCAGTCTTGATTGGAGACAGGCCTGACTGGTGATGTGTGCTGCACAGCCAGCTGGCACCCTTGTCTGCAAGATGGGAATGGCCCTTATCTGGCTGCTGCATCCTCTTCCTCCTCTTCTCCTTCATCCTCTTTTTTTCAATAGGGTCTTGCCAAATCGCCCAGGCTGAGTTTGAATTTGGGAGTCCTCTTGGGTCTGCCATCCCAGTGGCTGTGATTACAGGTGTGGCCACCACACCCAACCCTTATCATATAACAGGTGTTAAACTAATACTTTTCCCTCAGCTGTCAAATTAAGGTTGTTGAGCACTGGCAAAATGTGTTCAATAAACCTGTGGCTAACAAGATGACATCTGTTTCATTTTCTTTTTTGTACCCAAAATCCTAAAATGCATCAGACTGTTCCACCACATGTTGTAGTGTGGATTTTTTGTCATCACAATTAAAAATTCAAAGCCTGCCCCTGGTGACAGGGTAGTGATTGTCTGTCGTATCAGCTGCTTTGGGGGCTGAGACAGGAGGATCACAAGTTCAAGTCACAAGTCACTGTGGGTGACTCATGGAGACCCTATCTCAAGCAAAAAAGGCAGAGCTGTCTGATGAGAGCTTGTTTAGCATAAATGAGGCCCAAGTTCCATCCCAGGCACTGCAACAAAATCCTGAATATAGTGTAATTGTTTACCCATCTTGTCTAGAATAGGGAATCACCATCTTTCCAGTTATAAAGAATTAGGCTTATCATTTTGCTACACCTTTTGATTTGTGTTTACTCTTGCTAATTCCTCACTCTCTTCTTCTATGATAGTCAGTGTCTGTGTGGGGAGCTGGAGGAAGAGTAGAAATGACTGCTTCCAAGTTCATGGCAATTCAGCAGGCCCTTCAGCCAGACTGGTTCCAGTGCCTCGCGGATGGAGAGGCACCTTGTGAGGAAGCAACTTCCATAAAAAGAGCCAGGAAGTCCGTGGATCGATCACTTCTGTTTCTGGACAGCTGTCTGCGACTACAAGAGGAATCAGAGGTCAGGCTGCCTCCCCTGTGAAGCTCTGTCTCCCTCCCATCCCGGATGCCACCTTTTCTGCTCCTTCTCATACTTTCCTCACTTCCGGGTCTGACTGACTTGCTCCTCTTCTTCCCAGAACTCTTAAGAATAATTCTCTAGCATTTTATTTTAGACTCTTTTTATCATGCTGCCCCCTTGCAGTCATTCCTTAGTTTGAGTTCCTGAGCCTCACAAGTGCAAGGTCCTGAGTTCAATCCTTGGTCCTAGAAAAGAAAAAACTACAAATAACACCCCGGCACTGCAAAAATAAGTAAATAAATACATACATACACACAAAAAACAAAGCACTTTTATTAATGGACAGTTCTTTAGTTATGTATACCATCAAGATCACGCTACTTAGCTTCGGAATTATATACTAGCTAGATTATTAGGCTGTCCATCAGACTCAGAGTTAACCGGACTCTTGTCTCATCTCCTCAAAGCTGTTCTTTCTCATGTTCTTCCTCAGTACTTTATCTCAGTTCATGGCATCCACCAATTCCTCAGTCTGAAAGTTTAAGCTTTCTAGGATTCTTTTTATTCATGCACATTTAATATCTAACTGTTCACTCTTCTTTTTTTTTAATTGAATTCTTTATTGGTACAATTTATATATATCTCAAAGTCACGTGTAACATTGGGGAATTTGTACCAGTATATGACACAAGTTAATTCTCATTTTTACCCATATCCCTACCCACCCACACTTCCTCACCCCCTTTATACATGCTCTTTTATTTTCTTTCTGTATCATATTTATTCCTTCCCCTCATCACATTCCCACACCAAGTTTCCTATAGAAATTTTCCATTCTATAAAAGCTGTCATACTTTCTAGAGCTCATTTGCATCTACAGGTGTTCATGCCAAAGAGAATATCCGGAAATTGTCTATCTGTGATCTATTGATTTCACTTATTAGTATATCCTCCAGGTGTCTCCATTTGCACCTAAATGGATCGATCTTGTCATTCTTTATGGCAGAGTAATACTCCATTTTATAAAAAACCACATCTTCTTTATCCACTCTACAGTTGATGGAAATTTGGGTTGTTTCCAAGATTGAGCTATCACGAACTGAGCTGCTATGAAAAAGGGTGTACATCTGTCTTTCCAATGTGATTTTTTAAATTCTTTTGGGTATATTCCTAGCAGGGGGATAGCCGGGTCAAATGGGACCCCTAGTCCTAGTTTTCTGCGTTCACTCTTCTTTTAGTTCATCTCCCTATGTTTGTCCAGAATCTGCCTCCTCCCACCCTTCCTGTCTCTGCATCACCTGTGTTGACCAGTGGTCACCTTGAATTGTTCTCTCTGCTTCTATTCTCATTTCTGTCCAGTCCGTCTTGAGCCCTGCTTTCCAAGAAATCTTTGTAAATCACAAATGTGTGCCCATTGCCCATTTTCCTACAAGAATGTCATGAGTCCTCTCTACCTGTACAGGGCATGGACAGCCCCCTGCACTGGTCCCCACTTCTTTCTATGGCTCATCATGGGCTGCTTTTTCCTATGGCTGACACCCTGGCCTTTCTGAATTCTTTGCAGTTTCTTGAGGCATTTGCCTATTTTATTTGGGGGCTCCTGTACACAAACCTTCTGAACCATTTTTTATTTTCCAGCCATGTTCCTCTTGTTTCCATCTGGCTCATTTCATGCCATTCAGCATCCTGTAAGAATGGTCCCTGATGCTTCCAGGTCCCTTTAAATTGTAGTAGCTATATTTAGCACCAGTATATGTTGTGTTGCAGTGATTTCCATATGCATTTGTCTTTATGAAATTGTCTCTTCCCTCAGCTCAGTTTCTGATTTCTCTATGTCATTTTTGTGGCTTCGCCATGGAGCAGAATGCCAACAGAGTAAGCCCTCAGTAAATATTTGCCGATGGAGAATGATGACACCAGAGTGAGGAGGGTAAACCTAGAGGAATAAATAAGGAAGCCTGAAAGGAGAGTTAATGAAGTAGGAAAGGATGCGTTTACGAGGAGAGAACAAAAGTGAGGGAACAAAAGATACTGCTCAATGCAGACAGTATCAGTATTTGATTTACTTCTGTGGAGTAATCTTCACAGTGATCAGGTCCTTCGATGGCAGAGAGTTGAGGAACATTGTTATTTGAGTCTGTCTGAAAATAAAGTATAATTTGACTAAAACATTTAGTGTATATGGAATAATTAGAGGAAACTGAGTTGTCATTCTGAATAAAACTCAGAGTATCTGCAATAGAAGTCCACTGTGGAGGCTTTGTCGTGCATCTGGACAATTAGTCTTAGCTTGCAAATAGTTGTTTTAAGCCAGTCATTATCTTTGTATGACCAGCAACATTTGCATAGATAGGGAATAGGTCGAGTGTGACAAAGGTGATTATGAGAAAGAGTAGATAAGCCTTAATCCCTCCTCTGGTTATTGTAATCAACCATATCATTTCACCTTACTTTTATTAGTTTAATCCTAGCATTCCTCTGCATCCCTTAGGCTTGCACTGCTGTCTTGATATGATTACTACTAGTTCTTTTCTTTATTTCATCTTAAGTGTTTCATTTTAGTCTACAAGTTATTTGCTCATACCTCTCATATCCGTGAAAGGGAGTTTCTCAGGTAGGGCTGTGCTAGTCTCATGAAGGGACAGGCTATTGTAATTATCTATATATTTGCACATATCTTTTCCTTTGCTCGTGACCCCTCTCTCACTTTATGTGCTGGACTCTGTTACTTAGAATGCTCTTCAGTCCTGGGTTTCTTGTCTTTCTGCATGAATCCCCCAGGTCAGGGATGGAACTGAGTTTTAGCCAAGGTACTTGGAGCCCTGCCTGGGGTCTGTTAGCAATGTCTACATGGAAGCAGGAGAGGGAAGTGGTGGCATTTTGCCAGGTGTCTAGCCTGGGCCATTTCATTTGTATCAGCATATCCATAATTTAAGCTTCATATTTTCACTGGTTGAATTAAAACCATCATTTGTACATCCCACTGATAACTCAGAGTTAGCACACATAAAACAGGACAATCGTAGTGTCCTCTCCTCCACTGTTTTTCTAAGATTGTTTCCTATTTTTGCTCATATTATGGTCTTCTTGGATTTCCCAAACAGAAAGCAGTTATTCAGTCTAGAATTCATTTTTTCCTCTTCTGAGAAGACTAATCAGTCAAGTTGTGTTGAATCTACCTCCCAGTATGATTTCACATTTTTATTTTTCCTCTTCATCCCACTGCCACTGCCTTAGTCCAAATTTGGTAAAGTTGTATTCTACTTTAACCTTTAGTTTTTCACCATACAGCAAAAAAAATTTTTTCCCAGGGAAATATTCTGATTGTGTTCCTCTTGCTTAAATTGAAGAAATTCCATCTTCACAGTATTCCAGATTTTCTTTCCATCCCTCTTTTCTCAGAGAGCCACTGTTGATTTGTGTCTGCCCTTAAAAGCCTTACTTTTTGCACTTATATATGTGTAGTTGATAACATAGATGTGTCTGCTTGCTTTACATAAATACAAGTGTATGTTCAAGAACTTGCTTATTTTTCATTGATAATGTCCTGAGACTTTTCCCCTGTGAATGTGCACATTATTTTATCTACTGCATTCTTTTTCAAACAGCTGCCTAGGAAGCCATACTATGAATGTATCATAGCTTATTTAAGCCTTTACTCTGTTAATGGATGTTTAGATTGTTTCTGGTTTTCATTATTCTGAACATCTTTGTAAATATATCATGGTGCATACAAACAAATGTATTTGTAGGAGAAATTATTAGAAATGTAATTTCAGAACCCAAAGATAAAAGTATTGACATTTTGATATGTTACCTATAGGCTCTCCCAAGAAGCTGAACTGATTTTTACTTTCTCTAGTTATCAGGACTTACCAGTGCCATTTCCCTTATATTTTCACCTCAACTATGTTAGCAGTGTTTTACCTTATTATTACAGTGAGATTAAAATGGCTTCCCATTGTTTCCATTTGCATTTACTGGTGAGGTTTAGTAGCTCTCCATATGTGGACAGTGCATTCATATTCATTTTTCTGAGTTTCCTTTTCATGTAGTCTACCTAGACTTATTAAAGGTTGCCATTTCCTTAGGGGATTTGTCGCAGATCTCTGTGGTATAGATATTTGTCAGTTCCCCCAAAGAGTTAAGTCTGTCTTTGCCTTTGTTATGGCACATTGCATGAGAGAAGATTTAGTAGTTTTTGTTTGTGTGTTTGGTTTTTTGAGAAGAGGGGTCTCACTGTGTATTTCAGGCTGGTCTTGAATTCACGGAGATCCTCCTGCCTTGTCCTCCTGAGTGCTGAGATTGCAGGCATGTGCCACCATGCCCAGCTGGTTGTAAGGTTTTTATACTCAAACATGTCAACTACATCTCAAGAGTTTCTGTTTGCTTATGAAGGCCTTCATTAATCCAACATTATGAAAATACTCAGTTTATTCTTCAAATGTTTACATAACTATTTTTATGATTAGTGTTAATCCCATCAAGATGGTGTATAGTAGTCATCTTTATGGATTATTGTCTTGACTAAAGTTTCTTTTTCTTCCTTCCTTCTTTCCTTCTTTCCTTCCTTCCTTCCTTCCTTCCTTCCTTCCTTCCTTCCTTTCTTTCTTTCTTTCTTTCTTTCTTTCTTTCTTTCTTTCTTTCTTTCTTTCTTTCTTTCTTTCTTTCTTTCTTTCATTGTATTTTTCTTTTTTCTTCTCTCCTTTCTCTCTTCCTTCCCTTTTTCCTCCCTTCCATCTTTCTTTCCTTCCTTTTTTTTTTTTCAGATGGGATCTTACTGTGTTGCCTAGGCTGGTTTTGAACTCCTGAGTTTAAGCAGTCCCCGCCCATCTCACCATGCCTGGCTAGACCACTTTCTAAATTCCTAAAATTGTCTGTAGCTGAGAGACTTGAAGTTGATAGACTTAAAACAGACCTATAGTCTTTTGAACAAATTAAATATCTTCCTTTTGTCCTTTTCCAGTTTTACCTAAACTAGAACAAGACAGCATATTCTGATTGCCTGTTTCTCCTCAGGCTTCTCTCACTTACTTGGTGTTGTTCACATCATGTTCTTTGGAGCCTTGAGGGGTCTTTGGGGGGGGGGTGAGCCATCCATGTTTCATCTATGGCACCTTTGCTGAGATCTCTTCTGTCCATTGTCTTATGTGTAGGGTTTTTGTGAATGAAGATCTCAGTTACTGAGAATGGTTAAGAGTATTCAATCCTTTTTCCCCCCTCAGGTCCTTCAGAAAAGCTTGATCATTGGAGTGATTGAAGGTGGAGATGTGATGGAGGAGCGGCTGAGGTCAGCCCGAGAGACGGCCAAGCGGCCTGTCGGCGGCTTTCTCCTGGATGGCTTTCAAGGGAATCCAGCAACCCTGGAGACCAGACTGCAGTTGCTGTCGTCAGTCACTGCGGAGCTGCCGGAGGACAAACCGAGGCTAGTGCTGGGTTAGAGGGCAGGCTGACTTGTGGGACATAGGACACTCATGTTGGGCCTCATGCAGTCTAGATGCCATCATGTTCCAATGTGTCCCTCCTGTCCTTTCTCAGCAGACTGAGGGAAGTTCTCATCAAGGCTGATACAGAACGCAGAGGATTCTGTATCAGATGATTGCCGTGTGTATTTATTTGTCTCTGATATGTGAGGACAAACGTGCTATTTCCTTTCAATGTGCCAAGTACAAATATTTTTATTCATTATAACATGGTACCTGGGAGGAAGTATAAAGTCATGTGTTGCTCTAGTTTAGATGAAGGGAAGATGAGGACAGGGCTGGGTACCTAGTGGAATAAGGATTTATTCTACTAGTAAGGCCTTTAAGAAGTTTTTAGCCTTGAGACAGCTAGCGAAATTAAGGGGACTGGCCATACTGGTAGGTTGGCTCTTAGGTTTCTGTAAATTGTAGGGCTCATTATGTACTGGTGAGAAGAGATGATCTGGAGATCAAGGTACAAATCCCAAGTTTCTAAATACATTTGATATTGTATAAAACTACTTTTTGTTTTCTTTCTTTGTCTCCTTCTGCCTCTCTCTCTTTCTTTCTTTCTCTCTCTCTCTCTTTTGAGTGATCCGGGAAGTCACTGTGTTAAGTTTAAAAAGTCAGGCATAAAAAGACAAATATTAGATGGTCTTACTTATATATGAAATCTTAAAAAATTGATCTCATAGAAGTGGAGAGTGGAATGGTGGTTACCAAAGCCTGGGGCAATTGGGGAAAAGGTGGGACTTAGAAGATGTTCATCAAAGATATGTAATAAGAGTTTGAGGAATATGTTCAACAGATCTATGGAACAGCCTGGGTACTACAGCTAATGATGATATATTCTTAAAAAATGCAAAGAGAATGGTTAAATGTTCTTATTATAAAAAAAATTTATGTGAGGTAATACATTTCTTAATTAGCTAGATGTAGTCAATTTACAGGATATATATATCTTTAAACATGTTATACGTGACAAACTTATACGGTTTGATTTGTCAATTTAAAAAACAGTAGTCTTTTATCCGACTTGATGTGATGTTTATACTGTTTCCCTGCAAACATATTTGGTTATGGGATACTATGTATGATATACATATGTGTATATGTAACTTTTTTTAACATATGTGTATATGTAACTTTATCACTTTTAAAAGTCGGGTGTGATGTACACTAAAGAGTTTGAGTGGTAGATAAAGTCCAGTGAAATCTTCCACATGAATACACTTGTGTGAAGACTACCTAGGATAGGGTGTTTTCTTCACTCCTCCATCCTTTGTCCCCTCAATTTTAACCTTATTCTTTGGGTGCATTACTCCCTGTCCTGTGTCTGTGTCATCCTGGTGCAGATAAAACTCAGGACTAGTATTTCTAGTCATTTTCTGCACTTTTTTATGATAAGTGTTCACAGATGTGTTACTGAATGTGAAAGCTGGGATTGTTTTTCTTTCTGTGAGTGTGTAGGAATGCTAGCTTCAGTTGGAGAGGAGTTCTAAAACATTACATGACTTGAGGAAAACTATAGTCAGGAAAACTGGCTGTATTTAAGGGCTCTGCTTGTTTAATATTACATAAGTCTTTTTTTAACAACTACTTTTAGAAATCAGAGAGTATATAAGCTTTTCTCTTTTAGTTCATTAAAAGGGCCTCTGGGTAGAAAAGCAAGTATAAAAAATAGTTCTGGGCAGCCAGATTTGATCTGTACATCTTGTTTTGTGGTAAATTCTAGTTCAGAATTATTAAGAATGCCTGACCCATTCCCTTTGAAAACACCATTTTATCCCATAGTGCAGACTTTTTATTTGGAGAAAGAAAAAAAAAAGCCAACCCTGTGACCAGGGCTGAATTTCTAAGAGCCAGCTGTGCTTATCAAAGCAACTGAAGAATACAGCAGGGCTGGGGATTTAACTCAGTGGTTCTACGCCTGCTTGGCAAGTGTAAGGTCCTTAGTTTGATTCCCTTTACTGAAAAAAAAAATATATATATATATATAGTAGACAGAATATCTTTATAAAGCCATTGTGAAAAATAATGCCAAAATAAAGTTAAAATGAGGGAAGTATTTGCGGCAGAAATAAACTGTACAATTTAACCCTATAATTGATGGCCTCTAGATAGACTATGAAGTTCAGTCTAAGATTAGGGAGGTTGTTCAGAAAAGATGAGAATGGAAAGCAGACTTCCAATTACTGTGCTGCTTTCTCAAGTTAGGAACTGTATTATGTGCTTTGTAAAGCATCTCATTAATCTTCCCAGTGATTCTGTGGAGATATTATTGCTTTTATTTTTAAAATGACAAAACTAAAACCCAGAAACATTAAGAAATCTGCCGCAAACACAGCGCTGGAGCTAGAATTCAAGTCCAAGTCTTTCTCCTTCACAACTTCAGTGCTGTCCCCTGCCTGCCTCTCTCCCCTGCATTGCTGGTGTTCATTCTCCTTGCTTCTTTATTATTCCCTGATCCTTGGAAAGACTGATTTCATCTGCAGCATTGTCCTCACGTCCCTGTCCTTGTCATTACTCTTACAGGCTCATTTGTGGTGTTAGCCGGCCAGATGAAGTGCTCGAGTGTATCGAGAGAGGAGTGGACCTATTTGAGAGTTTTTTTCCTTATCTGGTGACAGAGCGGGGTTGTGCCCTGACGTTCAACTTTGATTACAAGCCCAATCCTGAAGAGACATGTAGGTCTTTTGAAGTTAATCTGTCTTATCATTAAATTTCTTCTATTTCCTATTAATTTTGGCCTAAGTCACAAGACAGAAATATGTGCACATAAAGCTGGTCTTTTATAAAACTTTATCTTTGTTTTTTATCTATATACCCTGGCCTGTTGGCACATAAAACTAGGCACTTAATACTGTAAATGCAGCTCATCAGTGCTGGGATGTGATTTTGTAGTGAGCAAAAAACAAGACCTCCTCTGTTAGCAACCTGGAAGAACAGTGAATGATGATGAAAATCTAAGAAAAGAAAGCCTTTGAACTGCTCTGTAAAGGTTAATTTGTTTTTTCACAGAAGAGTTTTTGTTTGCTTTTTGCAAACCCCATGCAATTAAATTCCTGGGAGACTCACCATCATCTGATCCTCATGTTGCTTTTGCTTTTTTTGGGTTCTTTGACACACTGAGAGGTGAAAGCTGTTTTCCTCGGTTAATATTGCTTTGAAGCACTGTCATTTTCTTTTGATCGTTTAGCTTTCTAGACGTGAAGGCAAGCAATTCCCATGTCTAACACTCAGCTGGCCGCAGCAAAGGACCTGGGACACAGGCTGGGGGTAGCCCTTGAAGCAGTTCTAGAAAGTGTGGCCACCCAGCCTGCCCTCCAGCTCTCACAGAGGAGCTTTTCCCTTTCTTGTTCCTGTGTTCTTTGAACTCTTCCTCAGCTACTTCCAACCTTAAATCTGAATAGGGCCCTGGTCTTCTTTATGGTTCGTTTTATTCCCTACAAGTGATAAAAAATTTCATTCAGAAGATGTCACACTTTTTTAAGGCAACATATGCATTAATCTAAATCAGATTACTTCTGGAAAGAAAATAAATCAGGTTGATCAAGTTCTTATACATAGGAGGTCACTTTTACTGTCCCTTAGTGAAACCAGAACATAATGTATGTGGATAGGAATACCATTAACACCTTATACATTTTCATGACTTCATTTACAAACTAAATTATTTCCACCAGGACGGGGATAACTGTTAGTCATTCGGTACCATGAATATGCAAAGCTCTAAGAGGAATCTGATACCAAGTTCTCTGGAATGAACAAGTTCCTTTTTGTCTAGAGAAAACCAACTTTCTTCATGATTAGGAAAACTGAAGAAGTTTTTTTCAGTTATCAGAGAACTATTAATTATGTAATAAGTCTTTTGCCAATTACATGGTTAAAATTCTGAAGAAATAAATTGCTAGCAGTTTCATTAATGACAAGTTTTCCAAAATGTCAGGATATTTTTGTGGTTTCCAACATGAACACACAGACACAGGTTTTCAGGCTTTCTGTGACTTGGTCAGAATTATCTTTCTAGGGCCACCCACCTATTCTCATTGGACCATGTTTTAGATTGTTATCATTTGTTCCTCAAATATCTGTCTTCCTGGTTCAAGGCAGCTGGCTCTTTGTAGAACTGGTGTTTTTTTTGCAATTCTTCCTTAAAGCAAAGAGTTCAAGGAAACAACTCAAGTTCTCAGTTAATTCCAGATAATCTGGATTCCCTGGAAGTCTAGACTCAGAAAATGTAAATTAAAAGTGTATTCTACTTCAGTCTGGTTATGTAGCTATTACAAAGTCCAATTTATTTTCATATACATTGCAATAAGGCATAGAGACTACCTCAAAACATACACACACACACACACACACACACACACACACACACCACTTTTAAAAATCATACTTTGGGCCAGAGATTTAGCTCAGTGGTTCTGGCCCCTGCCTAACAAGCGCCAAGGGCTCTGGTTCATCCCAGTAACCACATATAACAATACTGGGTATGGTGACTCACCACGAGCAATCAGTACCACATACCACAGTGCTGGGTGTGGTGGCTTACGCCTGTAATCCCAGCCCTTGGGAGGCAGAATCAGGAGGACTGCTAAATTCTAGGCTTGCCTGGACTACATGTTGAACTCAGGGCCAGCCTGAACTACAAAGCAAAACCCTGTCTTAAAAAAAAAAAAATCATACTTCGATGCTAAGGTTATATGTTAAGATACTTGTAACCATAATTTGTTTAGACATTGTTGATTGTCTTAAATTGTTTTGATGTTGGAGATAATAAATGTATCTATCTGGAAAAGAATTACAGAATCAAAGGCATGAAGTAATAACTGAAATTCTTCTAATGGCTACTTCTTATTTCATCTTCACTCAAGACTTTTTATTTGTTTGTCCTTCAGTACTACAACAAAATGGGGTACAAGAAGAAATAAAATATGAGGATCAAATAAAGAAAATTAAAACAACTGGTTGCAACCAAAAAATGACATCATTTGAAATTAATCTGAAGGAAAAAAAGTAAGACTTTTTAAAGCTTGGATTTTTGAGTTCTGACTTTTAAAATTTTAGTCTGTTTTAAAAGTTTATGTAAATACTCCCTTTTTAGTTTATGACTTCATAAAATATTTATAGTTGGATATCACATAGGCCTTCTCAAATTTGATTCCATAAAAACCAAATGAGTTTGTGTACTTTGTTAGAAAGTTGAGGCTAAATAACCATTGCTTTAGAAAAGCTGTCAGAGAGAGTAGACCAGAACCATTGTTTAGCACTTTTGACCCCTCTTGATTACTTTAAATAAGGACAGTGAAATGAAAATTTCCAGATAAACGTAATTTGTAAGTTTTAAGGACTTTAAATCATCTTCTAGATTGATTGTTGTTTTCTCTGAAAAGACATTCTAGGGATTCTAATTTTTTAAGTGTAAACTTTATGAAAGAATGATATTTTTTATTGTTTTTTGGGGTTTTTTTTGTTGTTTCTTTGTTTGTTTTTTTGTGTTTTTTTGAGACAGGGTCTCGCTTTGTAGTTCTGGCTAGCTCTGAGCTCACTATGTAGCCCAGGCAAACCTTGAACTCAGCAGTCCTCTTGTCTCTGCCTCCTGAGTGCTGGGATTACAGGTGTGAGCCATCAGGCCCAGTTCTGTGGTATGTGGTATTGATGGCTGGTGGGCGTGAGTCTCCATGCCCAGCATTCTATGTGGTTACCAGGGATCGAACTCAGGAACTTGAGCTTGCAAGGCAGGTGACAGAACTACTGAGCTAACCCTCGGGCCCCTCTTTTTTGTTGTTTTTAAGACAGGGTCTTGCTTTATAGTTTAGGCTGGCCTTGAACTCACTATGTAGCCCAGGCAAGCCTTGAACTCAGCAATCCTCCTGCCTCTGCCTCCTGAGTGCTGGGATTACAGGCATGAGCCACCACACCCAGTTTAGTTCTTATTTTTCTGTTGGGACTTCTTGGTTGTGGGTCTGGAATGGTAAAATCCATTTCATTTAACTTCTTGAAAAATATACAAGAAGATTTATTTCTGTTTTTTTGAAATGCCAGTATAATATGAATGGTTACTACTAAAATTTCCTTTACTTTGTAGATTTTATTGGAAATTGGATTGTGCTTATTACTGATGCTCAACCTGACATATTGGGGACTTGGAGATAAATTGTGGCATTGCTCTTCACTGTGTGGTGTTAGTCAAGTTTAATTTCTCTTTAATAGCTGAAAAAAGCTAACACTTGTGTTAAGTACCATTTATTATGAGCCCAGCATAATAAGTATAATTCGAGTCCTCTTGCTATATTCACTCATTTAATCCCTGCAGCAATTCTACCTTTGGCTCACAGTTGAAAAACAAAGACACAAGTAGATGTTAAATGACTTGCCCGAGTAGGTTATGGGGTGAGCTCCAAACCCCGCTTCTCAGCCCCCATTGTCTTCATCTGTAAAGACAGCCATTTCCAAGAGGAGATGTAGATGTGAAATAAGATGGTATATGTGAGAATTAACTCATGTCATATACCGGTACAAATTCCCAGTGTTGATTGTGTTTGTGATGTGTATATAAAGTTTACAAATGAAGAGTTCAAGTTAAAAAAAATTTTTTTTAAAAAAACAGTATGTATGAAGGTGCTTTGTAGACTACACAATCCATGGAAATAGAAGGTTTTGCTGTACTGTGTGTCCTGATACTACTGTAGTTGTGATAGCAAGGGAATGAGCAGTGTCATAATAGCATTTCTGAACATTATTTGTCTTTAGAGTATGACAAGTAACCTTAATAAGTGAGTAATGGTCTAAGTTCCTGTATTCTGAGACTTGGAGATTGCATGTCAGAGGAAGACTCCCAAGTCTTTCTGACTTCCTTGGTTCTCTGTTGACTTTTACCCATGTTGCCATCTTTTTTTTTTTTTTTTTGAGACAGGGTCTCGCTTTGTAGTTCAGGCTGGCTTTGAGCTCACTATGTAGCCCAGGCAAGCCTTGAACTCAGCAATCCTCCTGTCTCTGCCTCCTGAGTGCTGGGATTACAGACGTGAGCCACCACGCCCGGCCCATGTTGCCATTTTAAACAGGTGCCAACATTGAAAATTTACCAGTGATATTATTAAGCATTGGTAACCTCACCAGAAGCCTAGAGTGTGTTCTTCACTTTCTGAAATGTCACTGTGACCTTCTTCCTCAGGTACCGAGAGGACTTTAGCCCACTGGTGAAAGAGTGTTCCTGTTACTGCTGTAAGAATCACACTCGTGCATATATCCACCATCTGCTGGTGACCAATGAGCTGCTGGCCGGGGTCCTGCTTATGATCCACAACTTTGACCATTACTTTAGATTTTTTCAGTCCATCCGGGAAGCACTAAAAAGTGACAGACTGACACAGTTGAAGGAGCTCATTTGCAGGCAAGCATCGTGAGAACTGACAGATACAAATCTGTCTGTACCATGAGCCTGTACCATGGTTATTACATGGGAAGAAGTGAAG
This sequence comes from Thryonomys swinderianus, assembly GCA_004025085.1. NCBI lineage: Eukaryota > Metazoa > Chordata > Mammalia > Rodentia > Thryonomyidae > Thryonomys > Thryonomys swinderianus. The sequence goes on from PVIC010010813.1 coordinate 33,760, forward strand.
AAGAAATTATTTTAGCTGTATTTTTTTGTTTTTTGTTTGTTTGTTTTGAGACAATGTCTTGCTGTATAGTTCAGGCTGGTCCTGAACTCACTTTGTAGCCAAGGCTGGCTTTGAACTCACAGTAATCCTCCTGCCTTAGCTTCCTGAGTGCTGGAATTACAGGTGTGTGCCACCATACCTGGAATGATTTTAACTGTAGATATTTATATGTAAGAATAAAAGTCTGATAAAATAAAGAACATTTGAAAAAAATACAAATAAAATGAATGTCTCTTTCAAACTGCCCACGTGCTAGTGAGATGTCTTCTAAAGACTTAAAGTTAGCCATATTTGATTTATATGTTTATAATTCCAATATTTAGGAGGCAGAGATTGCAAGATGAAGGTCTGCCTGGGTACTTTAGTGAGAATCTGTCCCAAAGTGAAAGTAAAAGGGGTGGAGGTAGAGTACTTGTTTAGAATGCCCAAGGTTCTGGGTTCAATCCTTAGTACCATGAAAGAAAAGAAAATTTAAATAAAAAGAAAGAAAATTAAATAAATAAATAAATAAAATTAAAAAGAATTCCATGGAGTAGATTAATAAGAAAGAGTTGAACCATGATCTTTAAAATGTCTAGGCTAGGGCCAGAGATTTAGCTCAGTGGTTCCATTTCCTGCCTAGCAAGCGCAAGGTCCCTGGTTGGATCCCCAGTAATCACATACAACAATACTGGGTGTGGTGACTCACCCACCAGCAATCAGTAGTACATACCACAAATGCCAGGTTTGGTGGCTCAAGCCTGTAATCCCAGCACTCAGGAAGCAAAGGCAGGAGGATTGCTGCGTTTGAGGCTTGCCTGGGCTACATAGTGAGCTTAGGGCCAGCCTGAACTACAAAGCAAGACCCTGGCTCAAATAAATATATAAATAAATAATAAAATATCTAGGCTAATTCTTACTACAGCGGACCCTTGACTTACAAATTCATTTTGTTCACAAGGTCTGGTTGTAACTCAAATTGGTCAGTTGAAGTCTCAGGCTCCCACATAGTCTTCAAAGTCTGTCTCCTGTACACAGGCAGATCTCAGAGTCCTGAGAGAGGTGTTGGCCCAGCATTTTTCAGTTAACCCAATGCAGGAGAGAAAGTTGTGATGTTCCTTCCAGAAGTGTTTAAGAGTTAAATCTGTACCTGAGGCCATCTCAGGGCACAAGTGGCTGGCATTTGGGTTGTAACTCAAGACTTCTGTGAGTTAAAATTAAAATTCCAGTTGTAACCCAAGTTGTTCATGTGTTAGGCCAGTCGTAACTTGAGGGTCCACTGTAGTTGATAGAAATTCACCTGAAGACTGTAGATGGAAGAAGACACTCTTAAAATGGGAGATGAGATTGCTGATGAGATGAATGGAGGAGATGACTTTGTAAGTGATATGTCCTCTGGGGACCACCGCCTGTTAACTGGAGAAGGAACCTGGCTGATTTGATGGTTTTCTTTATTTTGACCCCCATACTCTCAGACGCCTCCTGGGTACTTTGATCTTCCATCGTGCCCTGGTAGTACAGTCACTCCAAAAGGGCTCATCCACCTTCACCATGCTTGTTTTCCTGTGTGAGCCTTATACCGCACTCCTGTGATCATGATGCTCAAGTCATACCTTTGTTTGGCCATGTGGTCTGTTTATAACTTGTCTTCCTAGGGCCAGTGTGCTTACCTGTTAGGCGCCCAGTGGTTGCCTAGCTACTTTGATCTGGTTGCACAAATCTACTGTGGTCTGCCCTCCAGGTTCATAACTAATCTAAGCTCATAAAACTGTATATAGCCCTGTAGCTTGTGGAAATTCATTGTCATGTATTCACTTAGATGAGCTTCTGAGCTGGGCAGTTAGATGATCAGTTTCATTTGCTCAGTTGTGATGCCTGGATGCAACATTTAACCTCTCTATTGCTTCCTTATGAATAGTGGGGCAGGTGGAGCAATAGCATTGAATGAGCTTCTAAGATTCTGCTGGCCCTGAAATTTGAGGAATAGAAAGCTTTAAGTTGGAGTCTTACCTTTCTTCTTATCCTCGTTTATTAATCCCTGCTGGCCTGATCAAAAAGTTCACCAGTTCCAGGAAGCAAGTAGCATAGTAAATATATTTGAGAAGTTAAAAAGAAATCTAGTGTGTGGACTTTGAAGTGGTAGTGAATTGGCATCAGAAAATCCTGAAGCAGGGAAAACTTTGTAAGATCGTTGATCATGTGACTTTGTTCTGGTGGTACCAAAGGAGTGGCATTTTTGGTGAAAGTATAATAAACAGGGAATTTTTATTTTCTTTGTACTTTTTATATTTGTCAACTTTTTTGGTTTTTTTGAGACAGGGTCTCACTTTTAGTTCAGGCTGCCCCTGAGCTCAATGTGTAGCCCAGGCAAGTCTCAAATTCAGCAGTCCTCCTGCCTCTGCTTCCTGAGTGCTGGGATGACAGGCATGAACGACCATGCCCAGCACTGTGGTATGTGGTACTGATTGCTGGTGGACATGAGTGACCATACCCAGTATTGTTGTATGTGGTTACTGGGGATCGAAGGAGGGATCTTGCATTTGCTAGGCAGGTGCCAGAACCACTGAGCTAAATCTCCAGCCCTATTTGTCAACTTTTAAGTAAGGACTGTACATAAACATAATGTAATTTTTATAAAAATAATGATGAAGCCAAAATGATGCCTTTTGTTTTTATATGGGTAAGAAATACATTTGTTTCACATTCTTGTTATGTTTTGCTGTTTTTGAAAATTTAGTGGGCATTGCTAAACATTTTTTGTACTTACTGTATGGCTATTGTATATGTATTGCGAGCCCATCTATGTTTCTTTCTTTAGTAATATAACTTTGGCATGAATGACAGTGGATATGTATCTGTACTTCTAAGCTAGAGTTTCTGTTCTCAAGGATCTGGTTGTTTTTAAATGTATTGTTTTTTACTTGTTCATGTGTTCATATCCTTACTCAGTGCCAAAACTCATTGTTAAAGAGGTATCAGTATATATTCCAGAATCCATAAAAAATTTATGAGTTTTATTTATGTCCAAATACTGAAAATTCTCTTCAACATTGTCCATTTTCCTGGTTCTTTTTCTTATTAGCACATTTGAAAGATATTTCTTTAATGCCAATTAAAGGTAATAGCCAATAAACAGTTTTGATTTTAAAAAATCACTGTGTATTGCTTTCTGTAAATGTTAGTCTGTTAAACAAAATATTAAATTTCCATGGTACCAGGAGTGTTTTAGAGATTTCTTATTGGAAAAAAACATGTTTTGAAATACTTACTCCATCTGTAGTCATTGTTTTAAGAACTTTTGTGCCACATGCAGAATCCAAAATGGAGCTATTACTCAGTGATACACATTGTGAAGATTTCCTTACCTGCCTCTTTAATTTATATAAGTAGCATCTATCAGGCATTCTACATAATAAAGATAATTTCCATAATATATGAAGCATTTTAATATTTCAGGCAACTTAGTAAATGCTTTCCATACATGTGTCTTTGACTCTTAGAGTATGGCTGTGAGGTGTGAGTACTTTTAAGAATGAGTTTCAGGAAGACTGACTTAGCCTCCCTGAAGGTCTACCAAAATGTAGCAGAGTGGAGTATTTTGCATACAGGATTACCCCTTCTCATCTCCTAGATTAGACTCTGCTTCCATCTGAGGGAAACTCAACAGTCATTGCAAAGTAAAAGCTTATTTATTTTGACTTGCTCTTGGGGTAAGGGGGCAGAGAGAATCAGGGACTGATTAGAGGGTGTTGGGATGGAATCAGTATGGATAATGATACACAGGGATTTATTAGGTAGGCTTATAGGATCAGAGGGAAAAGAATAAAAAATGGTTGTCTGTGCATGAGAGATCCAGAGAACCCAGTAGCAGTTGCAGGTCAAAGACACAGAAGCCCACTGTATAGTCAGCCATGAAAAATAAGTCAGTTTACAGAAATGCCTGGAACATTACTGATCTACAAGGAGATTCTTGCTCAAGTCAAGTTGACAAATCACAGTCAACAGCTCACAGAAGGGTAATACTCCCTGGGGCATAGGTGGCACTGGCTCCTGCATCCTGTGGATATTCAGCACTGGTCAGTACATTACCTCTAGTCCCCTCCCCCATCCCAGGTGGGTGTAACCACACCCTGCATAGAGTTGAAAGGGTTTGGAGATTATGAGTTGTATGGGATCTCAGGTAATCATAGGAGTCTGTGGCTTCTTACATATCTTGGGAGAGAGATATTTTGCTATTAGGAATAAAGGGAAAGTATTTTTAAAAATCAAATAGTTGTATAATTAAAACATTGTAATAAAAATTTGGAACAATGGCCATCAAAGGGGCAAGGTTAGAGTGTGAAGCACCTATCTTCTCAGGGATTTTAAATTATTTTTTCTCTATAGAGGCAGCTAGCTGAGAAACCACAGAGTTAAATGATTATCCCATTCCTTCCTTATTAGGAGCAGCCTGCTCTGCAGTGTGACTAGTCTTACTTGTAGTTATGGGCTTACAGCTTATTAAAACTGACAGTGCTGTGGAGGGCAGGGAGTCTGGAAGGTCAAACTCACATGCTAAGCCAGCCATCAGGAAGGCTCTGTGTTTACCTGAAGGTTTGATATAACAGGCATTCATTAATATCTCAATATCTTTCAACATACCCTTCTCTTCCTTATTGTACACATTTGCTGTTTTTCCACCTTTGAGTCCCAGATTTATAACCACAAATCCTGAATTAACAGTGGGCAGGGAAGAATATAGGAAGCCCAGTGTAAGCAGTGTGACTGGGTTCTCATAGATCACTGCCATGACAATGCCAGTTTATGTCTGTGATCCTGGTATAATTCCTAATGACACTCTCCTGTCATTCTCACATGTGCCCTCGTTTGGACAAGTTATATGGTCACCCTAATGTAAGTGATGGAGATCAAGCTAGAGAGCAGGTGCCCCATCAAACGGTACAGCTGCTGCACACATCTAGCTAATTGCTGCTCTGGGTCCAATGCTGTCAAATAGTCCAGACATTTCAAGAGAAGCCAAAAATCTGGGTCCTCACAAATTGTAAATGCTGGATCAATTTTTCAAAACTATCCTGTGAGCGAAACTAAATTTAAGGATGCCATTTTTGTAACCTCTGGTTTAAAATCTGGAGGGAAGACTGGCATCTTAACCAGTCAAAAATTTCTCAGCAACTAGTCATAATACACATAAAATGTACCACTAGTTGAGTTCCTGAACCCAGACAGAAACTCTTGCATTAAGCGATTCCCCACGTGGGCCGGAGATTTAGCTCAGTGGTTCCAGCGCCTGCCTCATAAGCACAAGGCCCTGAGTTCGATCCCGGTAACCACATACAATGCTGGGCATGGTGACTCACACCCACCAGCAATCAATACCACATACCACAGTGCCGGGCGTAGTGGCTCACGCCTGTAATCCCAGCACTCAGGAGGCAGAGACATGAGGATTGCTGAGTTCCAGGCTTGCCTGGGCTACATAGTGAACTCAGGGCCAGCCTGAACTACAAAATGAGACCCTGTCTCAAAAAAACAAAAAGAATAAAGAGATCTTCACGTGGTCCCCTCTTCATTGCATGATCCCTAGATAACTCGCAGAACCATTCTAAGCCAGCCACAAGGGAAGGTAGGCATTGTCTTGTGCAACTTATTTTATAGATGAGAAATTTTAGGCCCCGAGCAGTTGGTTGTGTCTAGCAGTTAGTTGTGTCTTACTCTGTTTGGGCTGCTTTAACAGCATAACACAAAATGAATGGCCTGTAAGCAACAAATTTATTTCCCACAGTTCTGGAAGCTAGACGTCTGACATCAGGATACCAACATGGTTGGGTTCTGGTGAGGGGCTTTTTCTGGACTGCAAACTGTCATGTTCTTATGTCTTCATATGGTAGAAAAGAGACTAGAACATTCGTTGGAATGGAGACACTAATCTCATTCTCAAGGGCTTCATCCATCTGTCCTAAATTATCTCTCAAATATCCCAACTCCTAGTATCATATTAGGGGTTAGGATTTCAAAGTGTTTGTAGCAAAACGCTTAAACCTATATTCATCTTTCCAGTTACCGCATTGGCTCACCCCTATTTTCTGCTGGGTCTGTGCCCTTTCCAGGGTTAGCATCAGTTTTCTAGGACTCACTTTCCAAGAAACCTTTCTGCTCTCACAACACCAGCTGATACATTAGTCCTGGCTGCACAGTGAGATCTCAGTACCTGCTCGCTCAGGAAACAGGCATTCTCAGAGTGTGGAGCTGAAGCGTTATCTTCAGAGGCTAGCAGCCGAGCACTGGGTAGAAGTGACTTGCAGAGCAGTGTGTGGTAGGACCTAGACTGTATGTCTTGTCAGTGGTATTTTTTATCTCACTTAATGCTCGGTAAGCTCCCGGTGACCTTGCACATTATTATTATTTTTTCTATGACTCGGTTCCACATTCCCTTGCCATCTTTTAATGCTGACCTCAAAGCAGTTTCGCCTGCTCTGACAAGAGGAACTCAGAGTGAACTTCTCTTTTGTTCTCATTCTTCACAAACCACTTTGAGACCGGGCTGAAGTTGCCAAGGAGTTCAAACGGCCCGTGCTCCACCAGTATGAATCAGAGGGATTAGCCCCTCCCGCCGCGTTCGCCTCTTTCTCTGAACTACTCCCCCCTGCTGCCTGCTCCTTTGTCTGTGAAACACATTTTCCCTTATTATCACCTTGTTTCCTGCCTGCTTTGGATGGCTTCAGCTTGGCTCTTAATAAAATCAAGATGTTGCTATTAACGGTCTTCTTTTTCTTAACAGCTCGAGTCATTTCCTTTTATTTAGTCCTTGTTCCCTTCCTTCCTAAACCACATAATAATCTCTGTTTCAAGTAAAAGTTTTATAGCCATTTCATAACCACTGCTTTATAGTTGCTATCAAAAAGACACAAGAGGGGGAGAAAAACCAAAAGGTGAAGGGGTGAGGCATAATCCAATAGTTGAGAAACAGACAAACCTTCTCTTCAGGACATGTCAGGGAAGAAATTAGGTAACTTTAGCCTTCAAATCTGAAGTCTGCAAGCTTGGTGGTCTGGTGAAGTTTTCCTTTAATTTTTATGGGTGGATGGAAAGATGGTCTCCCCTCTGAGAACACTCCTTCCAAATACTTAAAATATTGTCTTAGAACTCTCCCAGCATCATTTATGTTGCTCATAAATCCTTTTATAGAATCCAATTACATGATAGATACAAGTTTTTCAAATCACATCGCCCCAAAGCTAAAATATTTACCCACATTTTCTAGCATTTTCCATTCCCTACTCATTTATTTTTATTTCAGTTTAACAAACTTAAATAACATTTCCATCACAATTCCATTTATTGTTCTCCATAATGCCAGCTGAAAAAAATACAAACAATGCAAATATGCTCCATTTCCACATAGTAATTACACATCAAAGAGAAGAGAGTGGCAGAGTATGTTCAATTTTTTTCTTATCCTTTATCGGATTTGGGTTAGACTCTTCCACTTCATGTTGTTTTATAGAAAGTCCCTTACAATCATGTAGGAAAAAACCCACCCTACTTTAATTTTCCATTGAATAGTTATTACCACAAACCTAATATGTTCAAAACCAAATTTACTTCTATCCTTCTATCAAACTAATTCTCCCCTTTCTTGCCTGATTCCCTGGCACCTGTCTTCCAGTAAATTTAGCAGGAAAAGTCATTCCTTGGATGAATAATGCAATATGTTGGAGGGATGGGTATTGCAAGAAAACGTTACAAAGCTTGATGGTTGGCTCACAGGATGCAGTTAGGGCATAATTCAAAGGAGATTAGGACCCATCCTGCCCTCATCCCCTTCCTTGGTCGCCAACCCCACCTTTTTTCTTCTGTAGTTTCACCCTTCACTTATGAGGCTAAGCACTCATAAATACCTTCCCTGAGATTCTCCATCACTCAGTCTTCCATGGCTCCACAGTGCCACTAAAGATAAACTGGCGGTCTCAATTTTTAGATCTGCTCTAACTTGACCTCTTCCAGGTGCCATGTGTTTTCCAGTTTTCTCAGTGGTTGTATCCTACTCCTCCATTTTGAACACATTGCTTGTCCCATTTCTCTTTCACTATATTCCTTCAACACCTTCTTTCTGTGAGCTAGCTCTTTATTTTATTGCTTCTGGGACTGCTCTCAGGTGAATATCTTTTACAATTTACAGAGGAAAAATGAAGGCTCAGACAAGTGACACATTTTGGGACATACAATATGGGGAGAAGAATTTGAACTCTGTATTGTGACTCAGAAGCCCAGAATCTTCCACTTCATCTTTCAGTCTCCCTAGACTGTGTTTCTGTTGCACAGGTCATCTGCTCTTCTTCAAGAACAAAGGCTCGAGATAGGTGGATGCCTATGTCAAGTCATACTGCCTTGTGTGATCACCTCTCCAACTAAGGTTGCTCTCTGGACTGCCCCATAAGTGCTTCCAGGTGCTAAAGTACTGCTAAGTCAAGATGACTTAGTGACTTTTCCCTTTTCCTTTTTTTGTTCCAGAAATCTGCTCTGCATTATAATGAGAGAGCTTTGAAAAGACCTAGAGATGGTAATTTTGTTTTGGTCAAAGGTCATATATTTTCTTTTCTCTCCTTCTCTCTGTCTTTCTCTCTTTCCTTCCTTCCTTCCTTCCTTCCTTCCTTCCTTCCTTCCTTCCTTCCTTCCTTCCTTCCTTCCTTCCTTCCTTCCTTCCTTTCTTCCTTCCTTCCTGCTTGCTTGCTTGCTTGCTTTCTCACAAACTGAGGACTTTTCTTGGAGCCATTACTGTCACCTATCCATGTTTTCTCCCTGAAAGAGCTGACTCTCTCAGGCAGGATG